>JBAJNP010003932.1:5678-36353 GCA_036877545.1 Yasuhikotakia modesta
TGTGTGTGTGATCTAGGCGTTGGGGTGCATTAAGCGTAAGTGTTTACAGGTGTTGCTGAATGTTCATCGGTCACTATTAAGTATAAATCCGTGAGAACATTCTTGTTGTTACTAAATCTTGAGTAGTTTGCTGTCTGTCTCTGTAAATTAAACTTTTGGACCACCACACAGAGAACAAGCACGTTTGTAGATCTTTTACGTTGGACAGACACCAGAGCTTTGAGCGAGTTTTGCATTTTTAACTGTGTTAAAGAGTGTGTTTGCACAGTTTGTGGGCCGTCTCGGTGCCTGTCAGTTTCCACTGCGAGTCTGCAGTCTCAGTGAGACCAGCACAGGCAGAGATGTTGACACTGACATACCGAGAAGAGCTGATGGGCGTTTCTGTGGAGAGCAGCTGCTTTTGTCCGTTTGCAGTGGTGACCTTGCCTCAGCCACATGGAAATGTGAACACCAGCCATTTTGTAATCGGTCACAGGCTGCCAAGTCATACTCTTAAAGAAACATACACACCAGAATGGCAGCACAGGGCCGACTCACCCCTCCCTCCGGGGCTTCTGGGAAATCTCAAACTATGGCCGCTGCCACCAGCAGGCATTCAAACTGTAGACGGGGACAGAGGAGTTCACCTGGTGTGGTTGTCACCTGACCTTCAGAAGCAACCAGCAGAGGGACACACATGAGACGCATATTAACTTTCAGTTGTACTTAGTTATGAAGGCCACTAAAGTTAGTGTAGTTATATAATGTTGCTATAGTTTTGGATGTTAAATTTACTTCTCTTTTTTGTTTCATTTTCAAATTGTTACAGGATTTTATTTGTAGATTTTAGTTTCTGTTTTAGTCTGTATAGTAGTTTATTTTTATTTCAGTTTAATACAGATGAGCGAATGAGTTTCCTGGAACAGCTTTGTACATTGTTTTAAAGTCAACTGGTACCTTTTAATTTAAAATCAAAGTATTTACAAACAAAAACTGAAAGTGTTTTATAATAGTTTCTACTTTGTTACTAAAACTAGTTAGTTTCGTTTTTTAACAGAAAATGTTTAGTTTTTTAGGTTCTTTCTGTAAATGTGGTTTCAGTTTCAGTTACAGTTTTAATGAACCATAATGATCTCAATGTAGAGGAAACTGTGTCCGTTAGTGTCACTGGTTTGTAGTTTAACGTGACTGTTTGTTTGTTTTCTCCCCCCACAGAAAAACAAGGTCCAGAGCGGAAGCGCATTAAAAAGGAGCCCACTAACACCAGGAAGTCAGGCCTGCCGTTCGGGATGGGCATGCCAGGGATCCGGGCCGGGTACCCGCTCTCAGAACGGCAGCAGGTGGCTCTTCTCATGCAGATGACGGCAGAGGAGTCTGCAAACAGTCCAGGTGCGTGTTTGTCATGGACGCCACGTCTCGTGAACGGAAGCGGTCCGACGGCTTCAGTAGCTTCACTGTCTGTGCTGCACTCGCGCCGAGCTTCATTTAAACGTGTCCTTAATTACAATTCAGTTAAACCATCTCATCCGTTCCCGTTATTTGAGCGAAGAGAGCCTCAGTAATCTTAATCCGCTGTTGTTCATCAGTGTTGTTGATGAAGGGACAGCGTTGTTTTATTCCGTTGTGAGCTGTTTTCAGTTCATGTTTAGTTTTATTGGCACACATAGAGGTTTAGAAAAAGCAGAGTATTGCGTTTATATTAGCAGGTTAGTTCCACGCCAGAGCATGGGATATTGCATGCTAAAAGTTTGTGTTGGTTGCTTATCTCAAGCATGCATGGCTCTATTAGATTACCCAGATTTAGCTCTTCCTCTTCGAATGGTTCTGCGATTTATTTTTCCAAAACAAAGCTACAGGAAACGACCAACCCCCGTTGTGTGTCCTGCATGCCAACAATTGTGCACAGTCTTCACTCAGTGCTGAATTTAAGCCTCTGAAAAATATTGTTTTAGCTGCAACGTATCTTCTCTGTGGTGACTAATGAATTTCCTCGTTTACTTTAATGGTCCTTATACAGTGAGCACTGATGATATCCTTCAAACAGGAGGAGTGTAAATACATTTTGTGTGCTTCAGTAAAGGACCAGAAAGAACTTTCATTAGCATTTGTTGTACAGTATCGCCACCCAGAGGTCAAAGCAGGGAGTGACTGCTGTCTGTCTTCACTGCAGTCGTATGTTGTTGTTAATGTTTGTCATAACTTGTTTTGTGTTCAGACACGACACCAAAGCACCAGTCACAGTCAAGCGTGGGTCAGAAGGGAACACCAAACTCTGCCTCAAAAACCAAAGACAAAGTGAACAAGAGAAATGAGAGAGGAGAGACGCGGCTTCACCGGGCGGCGATACGCGGCGAGGCACGTCGCATTAAAGAGCTCATCAACGAAGGGGCTGATGTGAATGTAAAAGACTTTGCAGGTAAGGGCTGAATGGTTTTAAGGCTGCACAATTGTGGAGAAAAATGCGATAAGATGCTAAATAATGCGGTATGTGCTATATGATACCATGATGCTTTAAATTTGTAAAATAAGGTTAATTATATTAAAATGCATTTAAAAACTAAAAATTATGAAACCAACAAACACGTCCCACATTCCCTCTGGGAACATCTGATTGCTGTTCGACCCGGAACTAACTATACATAACTTTTGAAAGTATTAAATCATTTCAATATTGCGATTATTATTTTATTTTTTCTCTCCATATATTGTGCAGCCCTAAATGTAAAGTTAAAGTCCTAAATTTAGATTGTAGCTACTGAGTAGAAACTATGTCAAAAATGACTAGCTGTGCTTGTTCTCTCCAGAACCTTTGATAACAAGCAAACTGCTGTTGCTGTTTATGTTTAGGCTGGACCGCGCTGCATGAGGCATGCAACAGAGGGTATTACGATGTGGCCAAGCAGCTGTTGGCAGCCGGGGCTGAGGTGAACACCAAAGGCCTGGATGATGATACGCCTCTGCATGACGCGTCTAACAACGGCCACCTCAAAGTAAGCAGTTCATGACACAACAACTCCGATGGCAGACGTTTTCTTGATGACGTTTTCTTTTGCTGTCTCGATATTGACAACTGTTTGTTTTGCAGGTAGTGAAGCTGCTGTTGAGATATGGAGGAGATCCTCGCCAAAGCAACAGAAGAGGAGAGACGCCGTTAAAAGTGGCAAATTCCCAAACGATGCTTAATCTGTTGCTGGGAAAAGGCACTTACACCTCCAGTGAGGAGAGTTCTTCAGGTGAGTGTCATGAAATCGTTGTGTACATGTATGACAATCATGGTGTACGTGTATGAACATAATGTGCTTGTTGTGATGTTAAGATTACAGAGTCCAAAAGCAACTATTGTCTCCATAGCTGTTTGAGTTCTGTTTATTTGTATTACACGTTCAAGCAAAGTTTAAATTTAAAGAACGTTTACAAAGTATGCTTACGTTGTTTTTTTGTACCTTAACAGATTCTTCAGAGGAGGAAGATGCCCCCTCGTTTGCCCCATCCAGCTCTGTTGATGGCAATAATACGGACTCAGAGTTTGAGAAGGGCTTGAAACTGAAAGGGAAGGTCATGGATCCACCCAAACCCACCATCACTCCTGTCAAAGACGAGTATGAGTTTGACGAGGACGACGAGGAAGAGCGGGTCCCACCTGTGGACGACAAGCATCTGCTCAAGAAAGACTTTCGCAAGGATCCCGTCAGCAAGGCCAACAACTTCATCTCCATACCCAAGATGGAGGTCAAAACCTATTCCAAAAGCAACTCGCTAACACCAAAGAAGGCTGTGCGTCGGATCGTGTCGGACAGCAACAGTTCAGACGAAGACGACAGAACATTGTGCTTCACGCCCACGCCAACACCGAGGCAACCCGCACCTCAGACCAACGCCAAGAGTCGCGACTCGACGTCAGTGAGCTCCAAGCAGCAGAAAGATAAGAGTAAAGTCAAGAAGAAGAGGAAGAAGGAGACGAAAAATAACGTGAGTAAGGAGGTGCGCTTTGGTAAAGTCAACGACAAGTTCTGCACCTCGGACTCTGAAATCGGAGACCTTGAAAGTGAGGACGATAAAGGCTCCATGCAGAGCTCAAACTGTGTTAAGGACTCTTCTACTTTGAGCCTCAAAGACCCCTCTGTCTTCAGCTCCGTGTCTGCCTCCTCTTTGTCATCCTCACATGGGAGCCTGAGCTCACAGAAACACACACAGTCTCTGGCGGAGCAGCACCCAAAGCAGTGGAGGACGGATGGCTGGAAAACTGTGTCCTCCCCAACCTGGTCTGATGTCAGCTCTCTCTCTGACTCTGTTAGAACAAGGCTGTCCAGCGAGTCTGACTACTCCTCTGCTGACTCCAGCGTTGAGTCCATGAAACAAGTGAAAAAAAGGGCGCAAGACAACCGAAAGAAAAACAACACGCATTCAAACGCGTTAGACAAAAAGAACTCAGAGTTTTATAAGAATTCCAGCACAGAAGGAGCCATTTCCAAAACGGACAAAGACGGAAAGGTGTTGAAAAAACACAAGGTGAAACACAAACACAAAAGTAAGGAAAAAGACAAGGCTCCGAGTGTGGTGTTGAGTCAAGACATGAACGAAAAATTTGTCAAAAGCTTTTCCTTCGATTTTGATGATTCACGACAGAAGTCGCTCATTGTGGAGACAGAGTCACCTTCTGAAAACAGGGTCAAACTTTCCAAACATGATAAGGATCATTTTAAGAAGGAGGACAGACTGTCCAAAGTCAAATCTGAGGACAAGGACTGGCCGGGTAAAGAAAAGGTGACAAAGGAAGAGAAATCAAAGAAAACTAAAGACTCAAACAAGGACAAAGTGAGCAAAGAGGAGCGGGACAAACCTTTGAAGACAGAGAAGGAGAAAAGCATAAAAGACAAAGACAAGGTAAAAGAGGAGAAACTGAAAGCCCATAAAGAGGAAAAGAAGAAAAAGTCTAAGGACCGATCTCTTAAAACAGACAAAAAGAATGAGCAAAAAGAGGACAAACCTTTCAGATTGGAGAAAAGCGCAAAAGAAGAAAAGTCTAAAAAGGATAAAACCATCAAGGAAGAGCCTGATTATTTGGACTATGATCTGAAAAACCACTTATTAGAAGACACCAAGATGAGTGCATCAGATGACCCCCATGATCGCTGGCAGTCGGATGTATCCTCTGACAGTTCGCTTTATGGAGATGACAGCTGGGACGCTCCAGTGAAGGAATACAAAGCAAATAACGCGGTCAAGTTAATAGTGGAAACCGTAAAAGAGGAAAGCAGAGAGCGGAGGAAAGAAAATAAAGTTAAGGATAAAAAGCAAGATCATGGGGAAAAGCGCCCTGAAAAGGAAACTGCATCAAAGAAGAAAGACAAGGAATCATCTGAAAAGACCGCTGAGAAGAGAAAAGACTGGACGGACAAACAGAAGTTCAACTCTGGACAGACTTCGGAGAAGGAGAAGAAGCGAAAGGAATCAGCAGAGGGTGTCAAAGAGAAGAAAGAGAAGGATGCTGTGGATGGCAGCAGAGACCGAAAAGATTCTCATGAGTTCACTAAAGAGAGGAAGGACTCCAAAACAAAGCAAGACTCTCTAAAAGATGACTATGGGAGTGAAAGCTTCTTCAAAGACAAAGCAGAAAATGAAACCACCTGCAAGTCTGACCCTAGAGAGAGGAACCACTCTGGAAAGGAACGAGAGAAGAAAATAGATGGTGTGGAAAAGAAAGAAAAGTCCAAAGGAGACAAACACAAGGACAAACCTAAAGACAGGAATCTGGACCAGGAAAAAGAGAAACCTGAGAAGAACTCTGTTGAACGATCAATGAAAGACAAAGACCTAGAAAGGGCTTCCAAAGACAAGCGGGACACAGCAAAAGAAAAGCATAAAGATTCTTATAGCAAGGACAAAGACAGAAAGATGTCATCTGAGCAGAATAAAGATAAGAAAGACAAGACATCCCAAGACAAACACGCTGACAGAGATAAAGATTTCCTGGAATTTAAGAAAGAAGAGAGAAAGCCTGAAAGGGTAAGAGAGAAGACATGGTACAAGATTGCTGATGTCTTTACAGACGAGAGTGAAGATGAAGACGACCATTATAACGGAGGTGTTGCAAAATTAAGCGATTCTCTTGGACTTTCAGACTCTCACAGGAAAGATTCCACACCTGACCGAGACGACATGGATCATTTCCAAACAGATAAACACAAGAAATACTCTGCAGAGGGTAAAACACATTCTACTGACAAACAAAAAGAAAAGGAGCATAAAGAAAAGAAAAAAGAGAAAACAACATTCGATGCTGGAAAGGAGAGGAAGGGCTCCATGGAAAAACATAAAGATAAAAAGGACAAAGATTCAGTTGACACAAAACACAAGGAACGCAAGGACCGAGCGTCTGTGGATTCCAATCAGGACAAGAAAAGCAAGCAGAAACTTCTGGACAAGAGAGATGCCAGCGAGGAAAAGAGTAAAAGCAAATACAAAGACAAGCCAGAGCACTTAAAAGACAAGAAACTCTCAAAGAGCAGTGGTGAAAATGAGAAATCAATTTTGGAGAAACTTGAAGAAGAGGCCATGAATGATTATAAAGATGATTCCAATGACAGAAACAGTGAGATGTCATCAGACAGTTTCACAGACAGAGGACATGAGCCTGTCCTGAGCAGCTTCTACGATTCCTCCAACATCAGCGTGCCTGATGTTTCAGAGGAGAGAAGAGAGTCATTAACCATCTCTAATCCACAGGACAAGTTCAGAGAGAAGGAGAGGCACAGACATTCCTCATCTTCATCATCCAAAAAGAGCCATGACAAAGATAAGGAGAAAGTCAAGAAAGAAAAAGCAGATAAAAAGGATAAGTCAGAGGAGATCAGAGAGTCCTATGGCCGGAGAGAAAGTTTGCCCTTTGAGAAAGAGCCCATGCCATTGGAGGCAGATCCATACACTTTTCCATATGGTTCCAAAGCTGATGGAGATGATGACTTGGACAAGACTCTGGAGTTTGAGAAGGAGATGTCCAAAAAGGACAAGACAAACATCATCATGAACAGTGAGAAAATCAAAGATAAAAAGAAGAAAGAGAAACACAAGGAGAAGGTGAAAGAAGAGAAGCATAAATATTCAGATGGGTTTGGGTCCTTCAGACACTCCAAAGAAGAACAAAAGTCTGGACTGAAAGAAAACACTCAAATTACCAGTCTTAAAGAGAAGTCAAAAGAAGACTGTTCTAAAATTGATGGGAAAAATAAAGACAGGAACAAGGACATCACTGACATTAGTAAGTCAAAGGTCAAGGATGAAAATGAAAAATTTAGTCAATCAAAAGACACAGCTAGAAAGGACAGCCGTCCTCGTGAAAAGCTGTTGGTTGATGGAGATCTCAGACTTACAAGTTTTGGCAAAATGCTTAGTTTAAAAGATCAGGAAATTGAAGAGCGCCATAAGAGACACAAAGAGAGAATGAAACAAATGGAAAAAATGAGACATCGTTCAGCTGACCCAAAACTCAAAGATAAAACCAAGTCAAATGAAGAACTGAAGAAGAACCGCAGTGAACTCTCATCCAAAAAGTCAGCTTCAGTAGATACTGCTCTGAAGGAAAAGAAGATAAAAGAAATTGGCCTTCCAGTTCAAATGATGTCTCCTGATAGGAAGTCACAGCCTGTGGACAGTCAGAACTCAAAAGACTGGCTCGCTGGCCACCAGATAAAGGAGAGTCTCCCTGCATCTCCAAGACCTGATCAGAACAGACCAACAGGTGTTCCCACCCCAACATCTGTGATCTCCTGTCCAAGCTATGAAGAAGTCATGCAAACACCACGCACTCCATCCTGCAATGCAGAGGATTATTCTGATATCATATTTGATGGTCTCGAGTGTCAAAATTCTTCAGCTACCATGTCCATGAACGCCTGCTCCCCATCCTTCTTCGATAGATATTCCAACTCTTCAAATAACTTTCAGGATGAAACATGCATAACACCCGCAAAGAACATGCAGCTGCCTCTTGCAAGTCGCTCTGCCTCTGATGTCAGAAGGCCGCTTGAGAGAGAATTCAAAGCAGAGGCTGAAAAGTTTCTACAGCAGCATCATGTACCTGAGGGCACAACATTTGAGTCTTCAGCCTCACATCTCACTGAGGACAAGATGGCAGCTGACAGGCTTCGTTGTCTTTCACCTGCATACTTTTCACCTTCTATTGATATAATGTCTCCCAGGCCTGACCTTTCTCAACATGACAGGATACCAGAGGAAGCTTCTGCTGTAAATTCCATCACTGATGATGGTGAACATCCTTCAGGGAGTATTTATAACACATATCTTATGAATCCTTCAACTCCAGTTCATAGACCTGACCCCCAGGAACCTTGTCTGGACATAGCTGCTCCCCCAACTCCAGCCCCTGCTGCCCTGCCACCTATGGACATCGATGATCTCTCAGAGTCACACCAGAGTGGGCCTGGTCTTATGCCTGCTGACCCTGTGAGTGGGAGTGACTACTTAACTCCTGTTGCTGAAGAACAAGATGATGATGATGATGAAGAAGATGATGATGATTTTGCTGAGGATGCACCAGAAGGTCACCATGCTGCAGACGAGCCCATCCAGTCTAGCGATGATCCTCCATATTCTCTTGGGATTGATGAGTCTGACAAGAAGGCTTGGCTTGAATGTTCAGATAGAAGAGAACCTGAAGTTCTTCCAGTAACACCTCCCCGTCCACAAGACAGCTTCATGGAAAACTCATGTGACCAGTCCTTGGAATGGACTTCAGATGATCCCATGAAATCACCACATGAAAGTTACAGAGAAGTTGAGGCTGCTGTGTCAAAGATAAGCAGTCCCTTTTCACCCACTGATTGTGATCTGCCTCATATCCCAAATGTTATTCCTGTGACGTCTCCTCACTCTACTTACTCCAGAGCATACTGTTCATCACACATTTCTGAATCTCATTACAATGTCTTCAACGATGCAGTGGAAGATATTTCATCACCAGAAAGACCTGCATCTGAGACACTGGAGTCAGAATCGCCTCAACTTGAAACGTTCTTCACTCATTGCAAACCCAATTCTGAGGAGACACACATGGACTTGGAGCCTCCATGTTTAATGCAAGACAACAGACAAGAGTCTCCCAGCTATGTGACTGAAAGCAGCATGTCTGTAGCACCACCGGTCGGCCAGGATCCTGTTGTTTCATGGGCAGATCCATTTTCTGGTACAGCTGAAGAAATGGATGACATGGGTCCCTTTTCAATACCAGACCTTCCTTTTCAAGAGAAGGAGATGCAGGAGCCAGATATATTGGCTCCAGAAATTGCGGAGAGCAAGCTTTTACCTTCTCAGACAAGATCTTCTGGTGATGAAACAAGTGAGGATGTTGAAATGATAGATGTTGAATTACCAAGTTTGTCCAAAGCTCATTGCTCTCCTGCAGTTGTTCCTCCTCTTGAACCCACTCAGGATTTGGTGGCAACCACATGTGAGGTAGACTACAGACCAGAGTGTGAAATGCAGCCTGAACCTCAAAATATCCCAGACGTTCCTTCAATTAAAGAAGCAATCCCAGAGGTGAAAGCAACTTTTGATGATGTGGAGGAGAACAGTGGTCCCATGTTTTCTGCTGATGGTGAGAAGGACCATGAATACAGACAAAAAGAAACAACCCCAGATACCACAATGCCATCTCTGGAAACACCAATTGCCACTAAACCACATCCATTAACACACAATCCAGTGGTGGCTCTTGGTCCTTCATTCAGCCCTCTTCCTTCTGTTCCGCTCCCAACGGTCTCATTGACAAACACCACCCAAGTGTCAGAGGCCCTGGAGACAACTGCTAAGTTGTCCGTGTCTGTGCCTGTGCCGGTGCCTGAGCCACCCAAGAAAATTGAAGAGATACCTCAGAGGATGACAAGAAAAATGGCTCAGATGCTGGCCAACCAGAACAAGCTGAGCGCAGCATCGAGCTCCTCGGGCGTCACCACGTCCGTAACCTCCTCACCCATCACCACGAGTCTCACCACCTCCACTGAGAAGGAGCCCATCAGCTCCACCACGGCTCAGGCCTCTGCTCCTGTTGCGCCTGCTCTGATCACCAAAACCAAAGGCAGGCCTGCTGATGATGATGACAGTCAGACTCAACATCCACGAAAGCGAAAGTTTCCTAAATCTGGCCAGCAGCATGTGCAAGTTCAGCTTGTGAACACAGCGATGAAGCAGACCCGGGAGATGATCCAGCAGACTTTGGCAGTCATTGTAAACGCCATCAAGCTGGATGAGATAGAACCTTACCACAGTGACCGTTCTAACCCCTATTTTGAGTATCTTCAGATCCGCAAGAAAATTGAAGAGAAGCGCAAGATCTTGTGTTACATAACGCCTCAAGCTCCACAGTGCTACGCAGAATATGTGACGTACACGGGCTCATACCTACTTGATGGCAAGCCCCTGAGCAAGCTTCATATCCCTGTGGTAAGATGCAAAACAACCGTAGATGATTATATTAGATGTTTAATGTATAGTCATTGGTGTATTTGGGTTTCACTGTTGATAGGCTGTTGAATGATTGTTGTTGTTGTTGTTGTTGTTGTAGATTGCTCCGCCCCCATCTTTGTCTGAGCCACTGAAAGAGCTTTTCAGGCAGCAGGAGGCAGTTCGAGGAAAGCTCAGACTGCAGCACAGCATTGAGAGGGTAAATCTTTTTTCCTGTACCCATTTTCCAGATCACCTTAAAAGTCACCCTGTCATAAAAAAATGTAGTGATCACACACCACAATTAAATCATCACAGTGTTTCTGTGGTAAAGATCTGCAGTGTACGTTTCACCCGTGTTGGCAAACTGCTGTACAGTCAAGCCCCTTAATTCATCTTGTTTTCTTCAGCCCTGTCTCAGGTCAGATGTTTGCTCATGAGGTGCCACAGAATCAGGCATCCAGTCTCACTTTGATTCTCTGGCTTTTGCAGGAGAAGCTGATTGTATCTTGCGAGCAGGAAGTCCTGCGTGTTCATTGCAGAGCGGCGAGAACGATCGCAAACCAGTCGGTTCCCTTCAGCGCTTGCACGATGCTGCTGGATTCAGAAGTCTACAA
This sequence comes from Yasuhikotakia modesta, assembly GCA_036877545.1. Lineage (NCBI taxonomy): Eukaryota > Metazoa > Chordata > Actinopteri > Cypriniformes > Botiidae > Yasuhikotakia > Yasuhikotakia modesta. Next base: position 16,733 of record JBAJNP010003932.1, read on the forward strand.
CATGCCATCAGAGAGCCAGGTATGTCCTTACTTTAACTTTAAATGTTTCACAGGTCAGACATGTTAAAAGTCCTGTGATTAAATTTTTAACGACTCTTGACCTTTAGGGGGATGAGAACAAGTCTGTAAGGGATCGCTTCAACGCTCGGCAGTTTATCTCCTGGATTCAAGATGTGGACGACAAGTACGACCGCATGAAGGTAAAAAAATTAAAATATCCCCACCATTCTTAAAATATGAAGTCCCACATGGATTCTGTTCACTTTTCCTGTGCTTAAAATCCAGGAAGTTCTGCAGAATATTAATTCAGTCATTGCTACTGTTATCCGGCAGCGTTAGAGAACTGTCACTGTTTAACACGGCATGACAGATGTGTGGAAATTTGTTACTGTTGTTTGAATTGCACAGAAATACACTGCTACAGGTTTTATGCAGTTCTTACACAATTTACAGATTAATCTTAAAAAATTATTTAAAAATTGTTTTAAAAGCTTAAGGTGTAATTAAAGCTGCAATTTATAAATGTTTTTGGTTTAAAATTTTGTTTTTTAAGGAAGTACATGACAAATCAGTGTTTAATCTGTTCTTGTTACCTTACCCTGATTCACAACTTTGTGAAAGTTGTGCATTGCAGCTTTGAGTTCTGCAAAACAGGGCTGCACCTTATTGACGGATAATGTGTTGTGCAATAACTTGCTATAGTGAAATGCAGTATGGCATACAGTAATGCTTTCAATTTGTAAAGTAAATTTAAATTGCATTAAAATATATATGGTATATATTTATATAATATATATTTATATGTAGTAACATCTACATGTTTCACACTCTTTCTGGGAATATAGAAGCTCTCTGCTGTTTACTTTGACCTAAATAAGACTTTACGTACCTTTGTAAGGTATTAAAGTCATTATGGCACACATTTGCATTACCTCCATATGTTGTGCAGCCCTAGTAACAGATGATATTTAGCATCATGTAATCATGCACATCTTCCTCCTCCAGACGTGTTTGCTTATGCGGCAGCAGCATGAGGCCGCAGCTCTGAATGCAGTGCAGAGGATGGAGTGGCAACTCAAGGTTCAGGAGCTGGACCCGGCCGGACACAAATCTCTGTGTGTGAACGAGGTCCCGTCTTTCTACGTGCCAATGGTCGACGTCAACGACGACTTCGTACTGTTGCCCGCGTGACACAGACACACACCGAAACTCTGAGAGTTTGGTCTAATCATCTATCAGAGAGACATCAGAAAGATCCGTAAGGGCTAGCCGATTCGAGGAGAGAAAATATATATTATATAGAAAAAAGGTAAATGACATTAAACTTGTCCTTTTTGCCTGAGGAGGGGCCGTCTTTTTACGGGAGAAAAACACAACTTGCACTTTCATCCTTCAAGTTTTTATGGTTTTGTTTGGGATTTAAAAAGCAACAGTGCTTTGAACCTTATCCCGCTGTCTCGGGTGATTTTGGTGTCCGCAGGGAGCAGATGGTCTTTTCTGCTTCCCCCAAAACTAAATAAGACGGAGCTTAAGACAGGATCTTCCACCCATGTGCTCCAGAACCGGGGGACAGTCGGCACAGCGGTGGACACAAAACTGCAAACACGGCCAACACCTCCACACGCAGGCACAAAAACAGACCGAAAGGGTGCAAAAAGGAGTGCGTACACCCTCTTATTGATGGACCCGAGTCTTTCACGACTACAGCCGTGGAGAAAGCAGCCCCAGAACAAGGCAGAGAGCTGTACACACAGGGCAGGGCTCAGTCCCACAGCGGAGGGGAGAGACTGCAACCGGTTTCGGGCGACCATGCAGGGGACGTGACCCATAGTGCCCTCAAAAGGCAGCAATGGTGATTTTGGTCCCATATGCTGAATCGGTGTCAGGTGGTCCCTAAACCAGGCCGGACACACCTGCCTTCAAACGATTGCGTGAGGAAAAAACTAATGTTAAGAGCAAACGTTGCCACCGCAAATCACGAGGCAAGGACTTCAAAGATGGTCTCCAAGAGTTTTTCCTCTTTTTTTAATGTTTGTTTTTTTTGGTTTATGTCTTTCTTTACTCGGGCATTTCATTGTTCCCTTTCTGAGGACGTGACTTGAAACACTACAGAGCCAACATTAGTTTAATGGAAAAAATACAAAACTGAAAAAAAAATTGTATTCCGTAAATGATGTACAGTTTTTATAATCATTAACCAATGTATTCTCGCTGCCTTCTAGATAATTTATTTTGCCACACATTACTGCACAGTTGTAAATAACTTATGTACTGTAACATCACTCAGTTAAGTGTAAAAAATAAATGAATAAAAGTTATCATTGTATGTACAGTTCAATTTTGGGCAGCACTTTTCCCCCTCATTCCCATGGGCCAAAAAGGTGTACACATCGTCAGTATTTTCAAAACTTCCATGCAAAGGTCCTAAAGGTTTTTGTCCAAGACTAGTTAACGTTACCTAGATTGTCATGGTTAGTAAACACCCTCCTGATGACTTGGTCAGGACCACAACTATAGTTTTCAGATGTAGCAGAGCGATTATGGATTTATTTAAAGAATAGTAGAGGTATATTATTCATCATTTTATTACACAATTATATATCTTTAAAAAGTATAAACCAAGAAAATGCCTTTATACATTAAACGTCTCTGATTTTCTTCTTAAGCTGCACAAGTGGTATAGGATAGAGCGCAAAGAGCAGATTTGGAGCCTGTTGCTTTAAATCTGTCCAATGTAAAGTCACCCATGAACATATTTGACTTTAACACGCATTGTACAATTGAATGGCGATTATAGGAGAGCTGTGTCCCCGTTCTAGCTGCCCTCTGCTCATGTTACATTCATTATTACTCTGCAAAGTTGCATAACGTTTGTTTTAAACTGTTGTTCCTGTTTTCTGCACTATGAAGTTGTTAGACGGATATATAAAAATCTTAGTAATTCAAAGAGTGGGAAAATTAAAGTATGACCTCATTAGCTGTTCACACGACAGAGTTTAGATTCCATTCCTGCTTTTCTGTTTAACATTTTAAGGTTTTGTTTTTATTCAGAACTAGCATGATAAAGGTGTTGCATTTTGTTCTGTCAATCCCAAAGAATTAGGGTTATAATTTGTCTTCTAAGATGACTTTTATTGCATGACACTTAGATTTGATTGTCTTGCCACCCTCTGTCCTCAGAAACGTACTGATTTGGACCTTTGAACCTCCATTTTTGGACTCTGTTTGTACACATGGGCTCTCTGACTGTTTTGTGGTTAACATCCCCCTCCATGTTATTCTTTTCTCAGAAGAGCGCACCACTGTCAGTCGTTCTCCGAGTTTTATTTGCCCTGTAAGATCTGCGTTACCTTTTCCAGTACATTTGGTTGTTAAAATTTATCCATCGACACGGAGGGGATTAGTGCGAGTGAGTTGTTTTTAGACATTGTCCTGTGTTTTTAAAAAAGGTGAAACACTTTTGTTTCTAATTATTAGATATTGCTTTTTTTGGGGCGGGGCTTGAAAATGTTTTGATATTTTACCCTTCTTCATTGCCTGCCTGTACTTCCGTGTGCTTGTGTGATGTTTGCTTAATCATCCAGGCTAGTGTTTCGTTTTGTTTTTGTTTAGTTTGTTTTCTTTTCTTTGACTGTTTCATGTGTGGTTGTGAGTCTGAAAATCCCACATCACGCAGTTGTGTATGTGTGCATTGAGTCGGGGTGCAACAGGTGTCACTAGTTTCGCAGGGAATTGAACGATTAATGTCCTGATATTTTATGAGTACCGTACAGTGCAAAAAATGTCTACAGTGCGTAACACGAACAGCTTTCCGTTTGCAAATGATGTTTGCTTTCAGTGCTTTCCTGTTTCTTTTGTGTTTCCTGAAACTTTTTGTCACGTTTACTCCCTTGATTTCATACTTAAATTTGATGTAACAAAGTTCATTTAATTAACATGACAACAAAATAGTAGCTTGTTAATGCAATGGTGTGTATCTCACTATTGAATGCCGCTCTATGTATTGTTTACAAGGTATCATGTTCCTCTGAGCTAATGAAAGCTGTTTGGATTCCCACATTTGATGCTATTTTTAAAGGCTTGAAATTGTGACCGTACAACCTGGTCTTCTGGGGCTCAATATACTGTATTGGAATTCTACTAACCATTAGTTTGGACAGTAGTAATTTTACACATAAGCTTGTCTGTGATTCACTGATCTATGTCTGCAACACGTTACCTCGTAGTAATTGCATTGATTATAGACGAATCTGTTCACTTTGGCTGGATCCTTTTCAAAGCATCGAACTACAATTTCAAGCCTTGTTTAAAACGTTTGTTTTCCTCACTGTCCACCAAACTACAGATGTTTCTTGCAATGGAACTGAGCTCATAATTCATGTAGAATACATAAATAGTGAGAAATGACCTATTTATTTCTGACACCTGTGGTATGTTTGAGTTGAAGGTCTCCGCTGTGTAAATTTTCCTCTTATCGAGACGTTGTATATAACTGTAAATAATATTCCAGGACGTTTTGCACCCTCCTCTTTGTACTAGTCTAAACTTGCGTAGAATGTGAGGTTCAAACAGCAACGAGACGTATCGCGCTCGCTGCCGGTGATGTAACAATGTATCTTTTTTTATTTGTACAATGTAGTTGAATTGTGTACATATTGTTGAGCAGCTACGGGAGGGCGGGTTTATGGAAGCTATCGTCAGTGCTGTCAGAGATCCAGTACTCTCACCTTTAGCTGTGTTGATATCCTGCAATTCAAAAAGCGAGAAACTAAAAAAAACTTAACGGAGAGGAAAAATTCAAAATTGTTATTTTCTACACTTGCATGTACAGAGAGCGCGAGAACTGCTGTTGTTTCTCAGAGATTATGTTCGTAAATAAATTTTTGAAATGACTAGTTTTGTGTCTTTTTGATGTTGCCATGTGACGACAAAACAATATGAAACATTTTCTGATGTCAGATTGTGTAGATTGAGTATAAGACGCTTGACATGTAATTGTGGCACCGGAAAATAATCTCACACACGACTTTCTTTGGGTAACAATATTTTTATAGTGTTTTATGTATAAAGACATTTTGAACATTTACACACTTGTTTACGATATTAAATGAAGTTGCAGTGTCAGCCTGCCATATATTGCTGTATAAGAACAGATTAATATTTTGACATTTGTGGCAACAACATAAACTGTAATTCTGAAACAACACACAAAAGTATCATATTATTACATTGAAAAAAATATCCAGAATCAATCTGTGATCCGTGAAATAGCATTTTTTGACAGTAATGTAAAGCGGCTGTACAGAGATTAAGGACAAGCTGTGCTATATAAACACCTGCCCTTAAAACACACTGCAGTCCTTCGGTTTGCAATGCTGGAGTTTCCAGTGAATGAAGTTTAAATTGATCAAATAAAAGTGAAATGAACACAGTAATGGATACATGCAGTAAATAGACAGAGTTACTGAAACCAGGACAGTCATGATGAGCAAAGCTGCCCAAAATAATCCGCATTACTGGAAACACACCATCCGAATCTGCTTTAATGTTTATGGGATGAGTTTGTGTCAATTATTTACACTGACGTGTAACTCAGTGAATCTGAACAACAGGCTGAACCTCATAAAACTGAGGAATGATTCGTTTACAGAGTCGCTCATTCGATTCTTTTAAACGACTCGCTGAACCGATTCATTTATTCCGGTTACGGTGGGAACAAACAACAACATTTTACTTTAATACTGAACTTTAAAAAATGATTTTACAAATATCACCTCGATAAATGACAAACAAAACCTCACGTGATGTTTTTGCAAACGGCAGATTGTATGTTAATAAAACTGACTGGGCAAAATTAATTTAATACAATGTTAATATTTTAACTTCCACGTTTACGTAAAGTTTGGTGTCGCGGGGGTTTCTGGGATCGCAGCTCGAAGAATCGGACCCGGGATTCAACCGAACGAACCGAGTCGCTATAATAGACGGAACCCGCAGATGCTTCGCATTCGCTCCGTCTGAACCGGTTCGGCTCGCGGGAGAAACGCGCAGCTGCTGCCGTCCGTCAGTCTCTAGTTATGGAGTTTGAAGCCAAAATCTACCCGCTGACCGGCGGGTTCGGCCGCTATAACCGGATCATCTCCCTCTTCAGCTGGTTCCCAAACTTCTCCGTGTCCCTGAATCTGTTCAGCGACGTTTTCTTCACGCTCGTCCCGGAGTCCTACCACTGCAAGCCGGATCTGGCGCTGCTTCCACCGCCCGATCTTCTCGGGAACGTCTCCAGACGGGCGCTCCTCAACCTCACCGTCCCGCGGGTCGAAGGATCCGGGTTCAGCCGCTGCGAGCTGTACAAGTACCCGGCCAACACCAGCAACCTCACGGAACCAGAGGTGGTTCGGTGCACGAACGGATGGGAGTTCTCCAAACCCGCAGGACTTCAGAACAACCTGGTGACCGAGGTTGGTAACTTTTCACGGTCACATAACGTGCATAACATTCACATGTGATATTTATGTGATGCTCCAAAATATCTCAACATCACCAGCTTTGTTTATGTTTACGATTATATATGTGTCCAAAACCTACAGGTTACCATTATATACCAGTATAGCAAATATACCATCTATGCTATTGTACATGTGCTGAAATGGTTCCATGTGGTACATAATGAACATTTATGTAAATGCACATATATATAAGATGTGAGCTTTAAACATGTGTTTTATTACAGCACACCTGCAGGGAGACTGATACCAATATTACACCAATATTTGTTGTTTAATTATTTAAGACTTTAAATGTTTGCTTTAAAATAGTTGTAGTTTATATGTGTTTATTTGTCTCCTCTTGACGTCTTGTAACCGCCCAGTGTAAACACACCATCAACATGGTTATGAGAGCAAACACTCAGATGTTTAGGAGGACGCGTTGAGACCATCACAAGCTCCACCCATCTCCCAAAGCTCTCCTCAGGGAGCCATGAAAATGTCTTTCCACAGGAGGTGAAGAGCTTGGAACTTTTCCTCTGACCTCGAACAGCAACATGTTTCCTCAGTCCTCAGACGAAATGTGTTGGAAATGTTTGCAAGCGTTTCAGGAACGAGGAGAAACTGTGTCACTGGAACGTGATGATCTCACATTAGCTGTACTGGAGTAATAGTTTGTTATATAAGGAAACTGAGTTTTGTGCGGTTTTCCACACAACAGTAAACAATGTCTGAACACTCACATTTTCTGTGTGTGTGTTTGTGTGTGTGTGTGTGTGTGTGTGTCTGTGTGTGTCTGTGTGTGTTTGTCTGTGTGTGTTTGTGTGTGTGTTTGTGTGTGTGTGTGTGTGTGTGTGTGTGTGTGTGTGTGTGTGTGTGTTACAGTGGAATCTAGTGTGTTCTGACTACTGGAAGATTCCTCTCCAACACGTGTGTTTCATGATGGGCTGGATGTTGGGTTACGTGTTGCTTGGCACCGTCTGTGACTGGTGAGTCTTTCCAAATAATCACTAGTAAACAGTTTGCCGTTGTCTTAGCGGTGAAGATAAGCTAATATTTAGAGTCGTGGATATGAACAAACTTCTAAGCTTAAATATATTAATATTCAGACAGTTACTCGTCACACGTGCAAAGATCAACTTTCTTCATCATGTTATGTGTGTTTTATTAGCAATCTGACTTTTGTTCTGTATCTGCTGGGCAATAAACATGTGAAAAAATCAATTGGGTCGGTTGTTCTCAGCCTTTTTCACTTTAACCCCCCCCTCATTGTCCACAACTTTTGTTGGCCCCTCACTCAGAGTTTCTACTTGTTTAAATATTCTAGTTATGCAAACCTTTACAATAACAAATATTTGTTTTACTAACAATTAAACACTGCAGATGTGTTTATTTTACTAGTTCTTGCATGTTTGAGTGCTTGTTTGGTCTAATTTTATGGCTTAAGGCTCTGAACCCCGGCTTGAGAAACACTGAGTAGACTTGAATTGAAGGGAAGATCGAGACAGAATATCATATAAACCCTTGATACTAATTATAAATATAGTTTATTTCACTGATTATTTAGACATGTTTATTTGTATCCTCTGTTGCTCTCTGGTTCTGATGCTCTCGGGTCCTGCTGATCCTGTGTGTTTCCCTCAGGTTGGGCCGGCGGCTCGCGCTCCTGATGTCTGTGCTTTTGTCAGGGCTGCTGGGAATCATGATTTGTCTCTCAAACAGTCCGTCTGTGTTTCCATTTCTGCGTCTGTGTCAGGGCTCAACTTTAGCTGGAGTGTTTCTGTCCTCTTATATTGCACGTAAGTCTATCACACGACCTCTGTCTGTACAAACAAACAAACACTTCAGGCAACAGACAAGAGGGCTGAAACTTTATACTTGTTTTTAAAGGATTTCTCGCTGGAACACAAGTGGTCAATATTTTGCATAGATTTGACTAGCCACAATGTTTTCTTAGGTTTGGGTTTAAGAAGAAGGATCTGGGTTCAAAACAAATGAAGCTCTACAGACTCTGTTGATTATCACAGACAAACATTTCAACAAAAACAAACAAAACCTGTTTGTTTGTAGTAAGACACTAATGGTGAAATTCCATGAGGCAAAACATTTCTGGAGGTTTTAGAGCTTCCCTAAAGCTATTCTTCAGTTTAATTACACTTTTTAAATGAAGCTTTCAAATGTTTCCCCTAAACATTAATGTTTTTAAAATGTTTTTCATTGTTGTTGTTCATTTTTTTGGATGTAACTTGACCCAGAGAGCATAAATAAGATGTTCTGAGATGTGTAACAGAGAGTTTGTGGTGAGGAACGATTCATTGCTTAAGAATCAACTGGAGTTTTTCAGGAATGTTCTGCGGGGTCTGTGTGAACTGACAGCCATCAGCTGGAGTCCTACAAACACACACAACATTCCCTTATATCTCACACATGCTGAAGAACTTGCTGTCCGCAGCCTCAGATCTGTCTGTTACTGAAACCCTCCCACAGCCGTCTGTGTCCTGATAGCATGAGATCTGCCCTCTGTTCTTTCCATTGTGGATCAGTGTGTGTTTGTATCCTGGACTTCCTGTGATTGTTTTATTGGACTGCATGTGCGTGTTTAGGGTTAGTCAGATATCTGAGTGGGTTCACTTTGGTGTGTGTGTGTGTGTGTGTGTGTGTGTGTGTGTGTGTGTGTGTGTGTGTGTGTGTGTGAACTACAGAATGCCAAATGTAAACATACACATATAATCATGTGGAAATTTGATCCATATGGAACTTTTAAACCAAACGATGGATGAGTGCAGATGTTTCAAGGTTTCAGTTATGAGGTAGAGGATGTGGAACTTAGGAACAATGATAGGATGGTGGACAAAATGGCTTCCTGCTCTCAGCTGAGGATTGTGGGAAGAGAGGCATTTGTTTACCGGAGTTAACCCATTAAACAGCACAAGTTTCTCAGCACATGTGATTTACTTTACATTTTAAATTAAACCGCTCTGGTCGTGACTGTTTATACCAGCCAACATGAATACTCCAAATTAACTTTATTTAAACACTATATTTAAACTCTTATTTTGTGTCTGTCTCTGAACCGGTTCCAGGTCTGGAATGGTGCGACCCGTCTCACAGACTGATGGTTTCTATGGTCAGTGGTTTCTTCGCTGTGTTTGCGGAGCTCCTGTTGCCAGGGCTGGCCGTGCTGTGCCGTGATTGGCCAGTGCTTCAAGCTGTCACCACGCTGCCCCTGCTGCTGCTGCTTTCCTATTGGTGGTGAGTCACATATATGGTCTGTGTGCATTAAACCGCTGCTTTAAAAATCAGGCCACATCCTCCAAACGTGTCGCTGGTTATACAGATGAACAATCAACACATGAAAATGGGGTTTAACTTTCTAGTAAGTTAAAAAAGAGGAAACCAAAATAGTCGTGAAGGGTTTTGATTTTACATTCAGAGAGTCGAGCGATTTAACCTCAGCTGGTTCATATTTCACACAAACATTTCTGAGGCTGATGGTGGATCTTTTGAATTTTAAAGGGTTGAATTTTGAGTTGATTTTTTATGTTTTTAGATGATCTGTCACTAAATAGCATAAAAGCGAACTGCGATGGCTTCATATCAGTTGTTTACATACAGTTTTTTGTAGTGAGGAGTGATAAGCAAGAACCACTGCATGTGCGTCCTGTTGTTCATTGTGTTATGAGGAGCAAATGTCTCCACAAGCGTAGTAACAGCAGCAAACATTGACCCTAAGGGACATTTTTAGGTTCCCATGAGGAAACAAGCTTATAAATCATACATAATTTTAGTTTAGGTAAAATAGTTAGAGGTAAATAGTTTAAAAACTGTCTGTCTGTCTGTCTCAACAGCTGTGCTTCAGTATTCCCAGAATCTCCTCGCTGGCTTCTGGTCACGTCTCAGATTCCTCAGGCTAAAGCGTGTCTTCAGTCTTTCTCCACACGTAATGGTGTGTGTGAGAGAGATGAGCTGTATCCGGCTGAAACCCTCCTGACAGGTGAGACTCGCATCAGATAAACGCATGAATGCTGCCTCACAGTGTTTGTGTTACGCTGTATTTGACCAATCACAGAACTGGCTGTACGCAGTATTTGACCAATTACAGAACTGACAGTACGCTGTATTTGACCAATCGCAGAACTGGCTGTACGCTGTATTTGACCAATCGCAGAACTCGATGCTTTCCTCTTGTTCTAACCTGTCAACTACATCAAATTATGCATTTACTGACTTTTTATAAGAAATATTATCCAAGAAGTTTTGTATTTGAAATGTATTATTATACAAACAAATGTTTACTTTATTGTGTACAAAAAGAATGTTGGTCTATTGTGATAGATTTGTTGTCTCGTGACCCCTGAGGTTTTGTTCTCAGACTGCTCTTGGTTTCTTAGTTTTTAACTGTCCTGTCATCTCGGCTCACAGCTGCGTCTCACGGCGCTTCAGAAATACTGAAAGAACTCCTCCAACTTTATGGTTGAGCTGCAGGAAGTGAGAGTTTGTGTCTGTGGAGCGTTCTGTTCAGATGTCTGTCTGAAATCCTCCATCTCTCTGTTTCTCTTCCTCTCTGTAGAGATCGATGAGATGTTTGGAGAAGATGTTCAGCCAGAGTTTCATCATGTTCTGGAGATGCGTCACACCAGAGTTATGTGGAGAAATTGTCTCATCCTGGGCTTCACGCTGTACGTTTCAGGCTTTAGCTCAAATACACAATCTGCTTACTACACGCACTACACACTAAAACCATGAACTTCACTGATGATGGAGAGTCTGTTAGATCAGGGAGGTTCTCAGACACTCCTTCACTAGAGAGCAGTGCAGCATTCAGGCACTTGTGGTATGTGGTTCTTGCATACCAATGCATTCTTGTCTTGCATACTAAACCACTACATTGTGAATTGGGACGCAGCCCGTGCATCTGCTTACAATTAACCTCAGTCCTGATTTTAAATATGGACATTATGTGAATAACGTTGATTCGATTCTGATACATGAAATTAGTAACATACCACAATCACTAATAATAATGAAGAATACTTTACTCACTTTGTTAAAGTTAAACTCACACTACCTGCAAATCTGAACTTGATATCTCAAACTCTGGATTATTATAAACTCACTGTTGTGACTCAGTGTGACATGAGAAGTTTGTGTTGAACGCTGATCTGTCATGAAAACAGAACGTTGTTCATTTATAACCCAAACAGTTATGTCTGCAGATTTAAGTGTGTTATCTAGAGGAGTGTTTGATTCTGACTGAACTGTGTTTTCTCAGGTTTATTGGCACAGGGATCCAGTACTGCTTCACTCGTAACCTGCACGTTTACTCACCACACTTCTACTTCAGTTATTTTGTGCGGGTGTTGACTGGAGCGCTGGCCTGCGTCTTCCTCTGTATGTCTGTGGATCGGTACGGCCGGCGGGGGATGCTGCTGCTCGCGGCTATACTCACCGGCCTGTCATCTCTGCTGCTATTGGCTCTCACACAGTGTGAGTTTCTGTGCCAGCATGACACAATGACCAGAGCGGAGCCTCTTTTCGTTGTACTGAATCAACAGTTTCCCTGTTATAACTGCACTCTGTCTTCTAAGTCACCAATTATACCCTTCGTTTGCATTATGACATTGTGGCTTTATTCCAAATTCTACCAAGTTGCCTACCTGGTGGTCATACATCCATGTTCTTGTATTTAAGAATAGCTGATACATATTACAAACAATAAATCCTGAAGACCTTATTTAATTTCTCTGCTTTCAGATCTGCATGGAGGGCTGGTTCTGGTTCTGTCAGTAGTGGGTCTTCTCTCCTCTCAGGCTTTGGCCATGCTCAGCGTGTTCTTTGGCAGTGAAGTCATGCCCACTGTTGTGCGGTAAGTGTCACCCATATACCATCTTATGTATATGGGATGTCTTAAAGTGACAATTAACTCTAAAATAAAAATATTCAATAGTTTTCATGCCTTTCTTATGTCATTCCAAACCTACGACTTTATCTTCTGTGGGACACAAAAACAGATATTTTGAGAAATGTCTCAGTCATTTTGTGTTTGTACAATTCAGGTCAATGGGGTGTCACTGTTGTTTGGTTACCAACATACTTTAAAATATCTTCTTTTGTGTTGCTCACAAGCAAAAAATCTCAAGCAGGTTTGAAATGACATGAGGGCAAAGAAATAATCTGTATCATATTCTGATGACTGCAATTTTGAGTAAATATAAACTCATGTCATGAGTTTTGCATCCCTGCATTGTGAATGTCAGTTCAGCAGTGTTTGACCCTGTAACACACTGATAGTTTCTCTGAGTGTTAACTGTGGGTCTCCCTCAGTGGTGGTGCGTTGGGTCTGATCATGGCTGCCGGCTGCGTGGGCATGGCTGCGTCTTCTCTGATGGAGCTCCAGAACAACGGCGGCTATTTCTTGCATCACGTCATCTTCGCCTCCTTCGCGGTTCTGTCCGTCCTCTGCATCATGCTGCTGCCGGAGAGCAAACACAAACCGCTGCCGGACTCCCTCAAAGACGGCGAGCGCCAGCGCCGGCCTCCTCTCTTCCTCTCGCGGGTGAACCGGGAGAATCCTCCCCTGCTGCGCACGCATCCGCACGCCTCCGAATACAACCGGGATAGCTACTCCCGTCTGGTCAGTGCCACCAAAAAGATGCTCTCCAAAGACACGCTTCCGTACAAGATCTCCGTCCCTTCTCAAGCTCCGCTGCTCAACAGAAGCTCTCCAGAGACTCACGACGACTCGTAGCAGCTCATCTGTGTTTCACACACTTATCTCAGATGATTCATCTCATACAGTGGCCACGTTGGTCTCTGTCTCTTTAAGAGATTATGGTGCTTTCTCATAATGTAGAGTAACACTGACTGGATGAAGATTTTCTCAAGGTTATCAGGTGTTTTTGTATGTTTTCTATATATTTTGTCTCCAGAATGAGGCACAGACTCAAGCGCTGTGCACAAATGCTGCTGCGCGTCTCTGTCCTCTGGTTCTCAGTTTATACTCTTGACGTTGTTTCTTCATTTGAACGAAGTTTAAGTGTGAGTGTCTTGACCACTAATAGTCACTTGAAAGCTGTCCCTTGTCCACTAAGTGTGCGTCTTATGCCTCTTATTAGTGTCTTGTGACTGTAACAGAGGTACCAGTTTTCTGTGTAAAACCGTATTTAACCTCACTCACTAGTGATTCACTGAAGAGTGCCCAGACATTCACACAACATGCTTCTGGAAGTGAAACGCACTCGATGACGTCAGAGTCACTCAGTGTTTGTTTACTTTGTTTTTGTTCAGTTTGTGAAGCTGATCATTTTTTCTGTATCACTACTTTTCATCTAAATGTGAAGTTTCTCGTGTGCCAAACAAACCTGCATCAGAACCAGCTCTGTGAAAGGAAATGCCTTGTCATTTTTACTCCTTTACATGTTTAACTGGAAATAAACTGAGCATTGAGCCAAGCAGAATCATTCCTATGTTGATGTTATGTTTTATAATCACGTTAATAAAAGCCACTGAGTGATAAATAACGACAGAGTTCAACTCATGAATCTTTCTGTAGATCTGATCCAGCTGAACCGAGTGAATCGTTCAAAGGAACCGATTCTCTCAAATGAATCAACGTGTGGTTTCCACCAGGCGGCGCTCGAAATCTTGATAAAACCACGTTGTTTACACTGTACAGTTTATTAACTTCGATATATTAATGTTCACTGATCATAAAAACGGGAATGAACATTGAGACATTGAGTGAATATTCATTCAAACATTGTGGGAAAATATAACAACGCAAACATGACATATTTAAACACTTCCTGTGTCCTCATAAACCAAATCCCTGGGAACAAGAGCTGCAAAATGGCTACGATCATCTGCGATAACACAAATGTGTCAACCTGTTATTGTAAATGTGATAAACATGACATCATTGAGAACATGTGATTCTGACGGGGGGACCACGTGACGCGCCACGGGTGACGTCACGCCGAGTGCGGAAGTGAATGTAAACTGAGCGTCAGTCTCATCGAAACCTGCTTCTGTTCCGCTTCAGATCTCAGCTGTAAATATAACATTTCTTTCGCTTTATATATAACATTTATCACAAGTTCGCAACAGTTTGAGAAATAGTAATTATTTGTGGTTTTTCGAGGGTCTGTGTGGACGATGGTAAATGAGGGGCTGTTAGCCGCTAGCTGCTCAAGTCTCTTCCTGGTTCAGCTGTTTTAACCTTATTTGTGTCGTTTATATGTGCTGTAGTTTATATATCACCATTAATCCATAGATGTATAAAAATAACAATAAGAAATTGCCGATTGTCAGATGTGTTGTTGTTTTTAATCTTATTGTTTAATCTTAGTGACTGTTGTGACTCTCCCACAGTAAGAAACATTAAACTTAAAGTAATAGATTATTTAAAGGCCACAGAATGAAGTTTTTATTTGTATATTTGTACTTGTTTTATTGTTATTGTGTAACCAAAGTTTGTTTTTTATTGTGTTTCACTAACTATTATGACTAGACTTAGCTGTTGTTATTAGACTGTCATTGTCATGATACACAGTGACATCAGTTACTAACAGGGCGTTTATCTCAAGCGCTGGTCTCTGTCTGAGTCTGATAACCTGTCCCACACCTGAGATGTTTCCAAGCCCTGTTACTCTGGTATGTTCCTCTCATGTCTGGCTCTCGTTTGATGTCCTCAGAGCTCCATCATGCTTGGTGGAGGGTTTAAATCCGAGAGGCTTCGTGTCAACCTCAGGCTGGTCATAAACCGCCTCAAACTCCTCGAGAAGAAGAAAAGTATGTGATGAAGTTTCCACACCTTGAGGTTTTGGAGATGTGATGTGATGTATTGAATGTTGGTATTTTTGTCTGAATCAGCTGAACTAGCCCAAAAGGCCCGTAAGGAGATCGCTGACTATCTGTCCGCTGGCAAAGATGAGCGCGCGAGGATCAGAGTGGAACACATCATCAGAGAAGATTACCTGGTGGAGGCCATGGAGATCCTGGAGTTGTACTGTGACCTGCTGCTCACCCGCTTTGGTTTAATACAGTCCATGAAGTAAGTTCAGATCTCAGACAATCTCTCTGTACCTGAGAGATGATGCTCACCACCTCTCATTTCTCTGGACCACCTCAGAGAACTTGACCCGGGACTACAGGAAGCTGTGTCCACCCTCATCTGGGCTGCCCCTCGACTGCAGTCAGAGGTTGCAGAACTGAAAATTGTATGTATTATTTTAGTTTGTCTTTGATCTGTTGCCGTAGTTGAATTAGACTTTCTTTCTGAATCTTGTATGTTTTTTCTTCTCACAGGTTTCAGATCAGCTGTGTTCCAAATACAGCAAAGAGTACGGAAAGCTGTGCAGGACAAACCAGATCGGAACAGTTAATGATAGGGTATGACCAGAAGATGTGTTTAGAAGCGATGAACGTAACTATGGTCCTATTTCTAAACCCCAACCTCACAAAACTTTAGGCATTAAACTTTAGAGTCACTGCATTGTTTGTGCAACTGACCTAAATGAAACCTCAAATTCTGAGGTATGTTAAAGGTATAGTTGAAGTTTTATTGATGTTTAAATATTTCCGTCTGTTTAATAGGCAGCGATGAGGTTCTTACCTTTCTAAATAACTTTATGGACCAAGAGATCAAACAGTATGACAAAGTGTCAGTTTTAAATGGACCAGTCAGAAGTCTACCCTTATTTAGATTCACATTTCTAGTTGTTTTATTTCATATCTGACATTTTTCAGCTTATGCACAAACTGAGCGTCGAGGCCCCACCAAAGATCTTGGTGGAACGTTACCTTATCGAGATCGCCAAAAACTACAACGTCCCTTATGAACCTGATGCCATGGTTCGGGTAAGACCCCGTTACCTGTTCTGTTCCACCTTAAACAACTCGGCTGCTGTTTCAGACTCTCCTCACATGTGAACTCTGCTCACAGCCAGAGGTGTGTCCTGGAGAAGAAGCCGATCTGATCGACGTGGACAGTGACTTCAAGAAGCCTGGAGCTGGTGGAGGGGGTGGTGGCGGTTTTACTGCCCCTGCTGTAGCTATGCCCATGCCAATGCCCATGCCCATGCCTACAGCTTTCAACTACCCTCCACCCAAAGGAGCTGTAAGCACTTCTCATCTTCTCAAACATCTCACATGCGTGTTTATAGGCTGAACGTTGCTCTGCATCTAACCACAACGTTTCGTGTCCATGCAGGAGCCCTTCAGTGGTCCAGTTGGCACCTATGATGGCTTCAGTAACTTCCAACCTCCAGTAAGAGGAGGGCAACCCCCACAACTGCCCAGCTGCCCCCCTACCTATGAATCTGTAAGTGCTCTCTACCCCCCAACCCTGCCAGAAAGACGTGGATCTCCTGTTCCAGGGAAGACCAGTTTATTATAGTTCACATGGTGTTTGCATCACTCTTTAGCTGATTAGACTCTCATTTCTAACCTGACAAATTTATTGCTTTCTAGGAATTTTTGGGGAAATGCTTTTAAGTATGAAAGTAACGTTCCCAGCTCCACAGTCATTTGTGGACTGTAATATATAAGCATAGGAATATATAAGGAAATACTACAAGCATTTATCCCAACAAATTCTCCAGCACGCATGAGTTAAAACACTTCCTGTCATTCCGATTGGAACGTGTTCTCACCAGGGCATGTTGTTGAAAGGGTTCATCCTAACTCACATAATTCTCTGGGTTGTTTTGTACTAATTATATAAAGAACTTAATTAACGCAAATATTTCTAAAGGGGTCATAAAGATTCAACGTGTGTTTATGTTTTCAGATTAAACGTGTTCTTTGAAACAGTTACATTCTACCAAACCATCAACTCAAACCAGTCACCAAAACATCTCATTCTGAAATCTTTGGTTTTCTGATGCCAGAAACTAATTTATCAACACTTGAGTTGGTATAAAATGAGTTAACATTATAAGAAGACCACAGGGTAAAAATTTAATGTAATAAAAAGTTTGCATGACCCCTTTAAAAAACAAATTCTGCACAGTAATAATCTTTTGTTTTTCATGTTGTTTTCAGTGTAAACATGTTGAAACATGAGATGTTCATATACCTTTGTTCACTTTCTTTCGTTCTCGTTTAAGATCGATGATTTGTCAATCAAACCCTGTGATTTTTCCCAGGTGATCCCAGGTATGAACTTACACTTCATATGAACTTAAAATCATATTATTATTTTCTCTCCTAACATATTTGCTTTGTCTTTAGGCCCAACCCCGTCCGGTCAGGTCTATGACAACTCCACTCTTCCCGAACTTCCATCTGTTCCTGACACGCTCCCGGCATCCTCGTTCGGCGGGAACGCCAACACGTCGGATGACATCGACTTTGATGACCTGTCACGGCGCTTTGAAGAGCTCAAGAAGAAAACCTAATTCTCAAGATCAGAGCCGGTTGTCAGAACATCATCTTCTGAACTGAAGACTAGCCCTCATCGGTCTGTCCTGTATTCACACACACTGTTCTCTGTATCTGTGGTGGAGGTGTCAAATTATATTTGTTACTTAGCAGAATGAAGGATCTGATAAACCTGTGAATGGCAGAAATTTATACACATTCACTTAAGACTTTATACCTAAAATAAACAATTAAAATGTCCCACTTTACAAGCAAGTTTTATATTATAGGCCTTGATGACAATTAAATCTAGTTAGTTAGTAATCTGTCACGTATTCTAACTCCAGCAGCATGTATGAGCGGCTATAAATGATATATAGCGATGTATGAATCTGTTCTGTTAGCTTCCCTCACTGTACTTATGTTTCATTGCTAACGCAGAAGAAATGCTGGTATAACCTGTCTGCTTTTTCCACCCTGAGTTGTGTAATCAACTTGTTTTTCCCCTTTGAATGTTTCTGGCCGTATGATGTAATGGACCGTTCACAAGATGTTTGTGAATGACAGTTTTGAACTGACAGGAAAGTTAAAAATGTTTATACATGTGGGATGTTATTGTATTGACACAGTCCTGATGGTTTCTCGTGATCTGAGCACTGTTGTGTTATTTCAACCTCAGATTAAATCGATTCCTCTTGTATTAAGTTAATCATTTCTTCTGTTTTTTGTTAAGCACTGTGCGTTGTTAGTGACTTTGTTACATTTAAGGAAATGACGCCATCAATCTTTCTTTAACATAAGAAAGTTTTTGTAAACTTTACAGTTAAAAACACTCCAGTCTCTAGTCTTGTGTTTTTTAAACTGGTAATGCCTTAGTTATCATCTCTACAGCCTTGTGGTACACGCCTGCCTGTTGTGTCCATCGTAACAGTTTGTTTAATGAACATCACATTTTAGATGAATAATCCATTCATTCTACATGTTAGTTATTATTTTGGTGATGGGGTTTAAATAATTTTACTTAGCGGAAACATGGCTGCTCTGTTGTCAATGCTGTTTGTGTTGGAGTAAGAAGGATTAGACAGAAAGCTTTATAAATGTTTTTCTTTTCCATTGTCTCTATAACACTAATTTGTGCTTTTTGGCATATTAGATATGTTACTGATTTCAGCTTTGACTATATCTGATACTCATGCAATAAAGTCTGTTTGTTCTTAACTCTTTCAGTTCTCACTCAAGGTTATTATAGCTTAATAGTAAAACTAGTACAAAATATAAAATACAAATATAGCCATAATTCATATGTAAAAAACAAAATAAAGTTTAAATTGGTTCAGTAGCGACTCTATAATGTTTTACAGCCACTAGAGGCTGCAGTGATACAGCTGATGTGAAGGTAAGACGGTGTTGAACAGATTGAGATTTACAGATGAAGAAGTATGAAGAATAATGATGAAGATGAACAATGATGGCAGAATTAAGGTTTTTGTTGCTGGCCCTTTAATGTATTTACTCGCTTCTGATTGGTCAAAACGAGCGAGTGCAGCGTGAGTCATCAGTAAACAGGAAGATGATCATCGACCGACGAGTCGCCGCTTTTCTTACAGGAAGTAACTCAGTAACCTGTAATTTTATGCTTCAAACCGACATGGCGATGAAGTTGCAGATGGCAGAAGTACAGATCAATGTAGAACAAGTTTGAGTCAAACCCTGAGATTCAGTGAGACTCGAACCCTGAGATTCAGTGAGACACGAACCCTGAGATTCAGTGAGAC
>JBAJNP010003933.1:0-36342 GCA_036877545.1 Yasuhikotakia modesta
AGAAATGTTTTAATCTGGTAAAATTTGTAGTGGAAAATGGGTTTTCGAAAAAACTATAAGGGGCAATATTTTGATCCATTGCCTAAAAGGCACAGACTGTAAATTGTTAATGCATGAATCTACTTTTTTGGAGTAGAAAAAAGGTGTGTAAAAATGGTCTGTAAAAAAAGTAAAACAAATAACGCAGAGCTATGGCATAGTACTATTTTTGGACTTGCTGTCTATTAAGAGATTTCTCAATTTCTCTGTTTCTTGTTGCTTTTTCACTTTCACGTACACACTGTAATTACATGTAACATTATGCATATTGTAAACAGGATAAGCTCAGTAAGGTTAACAGCTTTTATTTACATGAGTGGTTAAGGCATAATGTTTTGTCTGTTCTCTTGTATTTGTTGTGGTTTTCTTTCATTGCACAAGGAGGGGCTGAATTATCATGGAAATATGATTCTGTGTTTTTGAAATATGGATCACTGCAAAGTGATGACACATCAGTTTTAGTGGATTTTGGCTTAAAAGACAGATGTTTACAAAGTCAGCTTTGTAGGGAGTAGCCTCTTTTTTTGCTAGTAGTTTCTTTTTTTCTTGTTGTCTCTGTATTACATTAATAATTGTTTTGGGTTCTATTATGCTTTGCTTACAGTATTTTTTTACTCAGTTAGAACGCTAAGAATTCTCCTCCAGCACCACACATGTGCTTTTGTTTGGTCATGAGGGGTGAGTTTAAAATGTTGTTTACATGCTGTTTTTAGAGTAACACTTTTCAGAAGATGTTTAATGTAAGTGAAATAATCAATATGTTGGCTTCCAAAGCTAGTCATAATGTAGATTTAGAACTAGACTAGACTAGAAGTCCATACAAGATCAGTGTTTATTATAAGATTGTCTGAATACTATCAGCATCTTCCCGACTATTAAGTTTGCAGATTTTGATTCAGCATTGCAATACAAGAGAACAGAATTGGTATATGCATTGTGGGATAACATTATTTTGTTTTAGGCATTTTATGTAAAACAAGTGTCTGCTTAATAGCTAAATTAGTAATTGTCATTTGGCTACTTTTAAATGGCCAATCTAGGACAGGAGCAGACTTTAAATACCCAAGTTCTTTGCCAAGAAAGATGAGCAGCAGACTTACGTTCATTGTAGACACTGAATGGAAGATGCTTAATTTGGAGAGAGACTTAACTCTTCAGTTTAAATTTAACGGTTCGCTCCCCTGAAATGCCAACTGCTTTTTGTACATTTGGTGAAGGTGCTAGTGTAGGGTTAAATTATTTAGATAGGCGAAAAACATGATCAGACTATTTTTTCTTCACATTTCAGTGCTGCTGGCCTCATAGGTTAGGGCTTTGAAGTTACGCACATGGCTTTCTGCTTGCCAGTAGTAAATATGACTATTCAATGTCTGAAATTAGATACTTCATTGAAGAATTTGAGAGTTTGTTCAATCATGCATGCTGCCAGATTCATTCCTAGATGGTCTGTTCCTCTTGCTAGCTCACTTTGGTGGCCTTTGATTAAAACTTTACAAGTTCTTTATTTGATGGTGTCAATGTTACACATGCTCTACAATGCAAAGGAAACATGTTACAGGACCTCCTTGATGAGTGTAAAGAAACTATACCACCTTGTCAAGATATTAAATGTTTTAGGCTAACATGTAATGCAAACCACAGAGTTCTGCTTGGTTAAGTAACCATAGGGGTCTTTCCCCTCGCTACAAATGAGAACCATGCATGTAATGTCACGTAGGCATAAACTGTGTCATTCATTGTGAAAGATGAGCTTGAGGACAAAAAAACAGTGTTGGCCTGGGCTAACATGTTTGTTCTTGTGGGGTGGGGGGGAGGGGGCAATTCATGCATGTTTCTCAATATAAATTGCTTTAGTTGTGTACAGTGGGGGAAAATTTCTCCTCTCTTTGATGTTTGATGTACAAAAATCATACCATATCTTCTCTTTTTTTTATGCGGTATACAGAATAATTGTATCTTTACTAGTGGAATGGACAGAAATATACAGTTGTCATGAAAACAAGCAAGCTGGGGAATCAAAACAAGTAGATGCTCTCTCTGGTTTCGGGAGCCTGGTTTTTAACAATAACTGTTCACCTACTCCGATGCTGAATGATAATTCTTAGCATAAATTCAAGACATGCACCAGCAGTCAAGATTACAATAATTTTGAGGACTGATTGTATGACAACCAGATTGTATGCAACTGCAGAGTTCATCAGGTGGGGAGATTTGCTTTCTATTTCTTTTGTCTGTTTAAACAATTAAGGACTGGACATGACAGCGAGTTGGAAGCGCATCTCTTCCGAGTCCCAGGTGTAAGATCTTGCTCCAGCTGCGATTAAGTGACGCCTTTTGGAGTCATGCTGGTTATTTCTTTTCTTTTAGGCTCCAAGGAAAATCTCCACAGGAGCAGATGGTGGGTAGGCAAGAGTGAAAGCAAGATGAAGGAAAGAGAGAGAGTGAGGTGACACATATACTCTTGAAGCCCCTGAAGACACCCTGCTGATCTTCTAACCGCTTTAAAATACTTTAGGGTTTTTCCTTTCCATTGTAGCCCAAGAAACCCTTGCAGGTATGCAGTATAACTCGCACCTTTGTGGATCCAATAATTGTGTGATATTGTAGGGAATAAGATTTCTGCATTGGAGATGTTTGAACTATATAGATCAGAAAGAATTGAAATAATTCAGGATTGCATTGAGTTTACAAGTCAAAAATGATATAATTAATGCATTCTTCGGTCAGTTTATATATGGCTGGAAAATGACTTGCTTATATAGGTCAATTTAGTCTCAATTTGGTGTTGAAATAAAGAATCTCAGCTATACAGCAGATAAACCGCAATAAAACCAAGTTAACCCTCAAGCACACCATATAACATTCACTTGGAAGATGAATAACTGATGTGTAAAACCTAAACATTTGGATTTTGTCTTAGAATTATATAATTTTCCTGTACTCTTTTTGGACATACTCCCAGTACTCTTTGACCCTCACCAGAGTTGCATAACCTCTGTGCAGTCTGATCTTCTCTTCCCAGTTCCAGAGGTTTCAGCAAGAATCTGCTGTTCACCTCTGGCCTTTGGACCAGGCCAGAGAACAGGTGGTAAAGCCATCCCCAACAGCTTTTTTTTTTACTTAATAGAAAACGAGCCATGTGGAACACAGAGCCATGCTATGAGGTAAAGGGGGAGGGATGGTTGGATCAATACGGGCACAAGATGGAGAGAGAGTCTTTCAGGAAATTCCTATGCAGGACAAAACGCCTGAAACAAATCCTGGTCTTTAAACTGATTGCACATTTCTCTCACATTTTCTCTTTCTTAAACCTTTTATGTACAAAGAGAAACCCAATGCCCTTTTTATGATATCTAGTGGCAGGCCCTTGTGGACACAGCTGACCTTTTTTACAGGACCAAACTTTCCTGTTACCGAAGGCGTTTCAAATGATGTGAACACATGATGGTAATTGACAGCGTATGTTCTTGTCAAAGCGCAATATGGAAACTATTCTGTCTTTCGAATTAAATTGCAAATCACAGGTGCCCAAATACATGAGAATGTATTGTGCATTTTTCATTCCATTTGATGGGGTCAAGCTAATGAAGAGTGACAGTTGAGGTGAAATTGAGGGACAATTACTGTTTGCAGTCACTTGTCACTTTGCAAGGGTTACAGTATATTTAATATGTTCTCTTTCACATGTTAGGAATACCACATTTACCATGATTTTTATTGAAGGCTTTTAGTACTGTAGTCAAGTGTTTGCAATGCATTCTCCATGGTCAAGAGTTTTACCTTCACATGTAGTCTCTTTGTCTACACAAAATTGCTTTAATTGCTTCTAAAGTATTTTGCTATATTGCACTAGATTTTGTACCATTTATTTTTAATGAGACCTTATTAAGGAATAAAATGTGTTGCTTTTCACCTCATAGTTCATAATTGTCAATGGTGAAAGCCTTGGGTGTTTTTGTGTTGCCATTAGCCAATCAGCATTGTCGTGAAGCCATTTTCTTCCCACTAGTTGCATAGCATTTACGATGCATGTCTTTGGCTAAACAACCCAAATTGTGTGTCTATGAGCAAAGGTAGCAGATTATAGGTTGCATAATTCTGCCTTTAATCTTTTGTTAAAGCACATGCCACTGGCACTGTTTCTATATAATTTCTATTTCTAATATTTCTAAGTTGGAGAGTTCCTTGAGGTCTGCAAAAGGTCCTTTTAATATTATCAAGTTAAGCAAAAGTAAGTTCACTGAGGCCAGTGTGCATAACACTGACTGACCTCAAACTACGTGTCTGCTGAAGGAATTGAATTACAATCATCTTGTAACGTCTGGTGGAAAGATGGTCAGAGGCAGAGATTTTGTTTAGTTGACTTTGCCTGTCCTCTGGCAGTCCTCAAGCCACATCTTTTTGAAAACTTCTGCTGTCACTTGACAGAGTAGCTTGACAGTCTTTTCTCATTATAAGGCATGCATGGCCTTTTTGATCCTTGAAACAAGGCCTGCTTTGAAGTTTTGCACAATTTTCTGTTTGTTTGTTTGTTTGTTTGACTCACCCCGCTTCAAAATTCCAACTTAAGCTGGTAGATGTGTAAAACTGGAACATGGTAGCTTGTGGACCAACGACCATCTTAGACAAACTAAAAACTAGCTTAAAATAGCTTTTCCAACAGGGCAGTCCACTCTTGCATCTTACAGACTGGACCTCAATAAGATGCATACATTAATTCTCATAGCAGTGTTTTTCTTGTACTTTGTAAATTACTTCTGTTATGTGTTACAAAACTGGCCTCTGCAGGCCTGTCATTACAGTTTAAATATCATGTCTCTTTGTGTTCATGGTGGTATTCACTGGGGATGCGCACGAGTAACCAAGTACTTGGAGATGACAAAAATTGCGTGACTTGGCCGTTTTATTTCAATTCAAAACATTTTACAAAGATTGAAATTCAGCAACAACTATAAACAAGTTTGTCAAAAAGTGGCTTCATTTTAAGCTTGTGATTGGCTACAGCCTTGTTTCAGTGGTACCTGGCGGTCCAGCACTTTGGAATCGCATTACAGATATGGAATGCAAGATGCAGGAAATACAACAGGACCTGATGCTTTGGATAAATACATCAACCTAATGCATATGGACATTTAACAACAATTATAAACTGAGCAAAATGGCCCAGCAATGGGGATGTAGTTTTGCTGTGGCCTGTGAATGCTAAGCACAAAGCTAAAATGTGGCCATCAGTCATCCGAGGTGACGGAGAGAAAGAGAAAATTGTCTTTTTCTTGCACATGATTAATGTGCTATAAGAGTGTGAGCCCTGGCTTCAGCGGATCACATGCTCTGATTTGTTTGATGGAAATGGCTCTGGTGTTGAAATGTTGTGTATGTGTGTGTGCCATTGCACTGTTGGATGGGAAAGCCCTGGGTTTGATCACACAATGATTTACTGTGTTTTGGAAATACTGATCCTGTCAGTTTTTCTTTCTGTTGACGTGCCTTTCCCATTGGGCTGAGATTTGACAAATCATACAATCCAAAGGGCATAAAATACCCTTATCCCCTCCGTATTGGGATTCCCTGATTTGAGGGAACTGGGTGAAGAGATGAAGCGTATTAGAGATATGTAAGCAACATGCGTTGTCTCAATCATTTTATTAAATACTATATCAGGCCCTTTATATCAGTTGAGTCTCAACAATAAGGCAAATATTTGGCTACATAACTGGAGCATTTTATTATAAATGTACTCTTCAGAATATGGAAAACATAAACAAATAAAAATAATCTAGTTCAGTTTAAATTCCAGCTCATGCATTAAAAGGGATGCATTCTCAAAGTTTGTTCTTATGCAAATGTTGCTACAGTACATTATCCTGCTTTATAGTCTAAGTTTTTGTCAAGACTGTGGTCTGATACAGCTCTACACACCACCTTTTCCTCTGGCTTTAAAACATTTTTCAACATGCTTTTAAAATTAAATTCCAAGGTGGATTAACAGCATAGTTTTGGTGCTTAGGAGCAAAACACGATTATTGAAACGTTTGAAGTGTTAATAAAGAACACTCAAACTGGCACTTTCATATTTCCCTCATGATTTTGAAGCATATTGTGAGCAGAATTCAAATGTGCATGTGGTTTTAAATGTTTGAAGAGATTAAAACAAACAATTAGCCACAGCACCATATTAAAACTTTTCTGTATTTACAAAACCTTGGAAAAAAATAAAAAAAGACCAGACAAATCACAGGCTTCTGAAGGATGGTTTTATTTTGGCAGGCTAAAACATTTGAGTGGTTATCAGTTGTTGGTCTTCACACAGTGTTAGCAGCAGAAAAAGGCTTTCATATTTTGATTCATGGATTACTGAGGTTAACTGTGGTAGGTCACTTTAGTAACATCTGGAGTAAGCTTTCCATCACTATAAATCTTGATAGCAGAACCCAGTTACCACATGATCTGGAGCGGCAGGAAGATTATAACAACCAATGATAATTGTAAAGCTAACCAATAATTCATGGTCATGGTAATGATTTGGTAATGGTTTAGCTGGTTAAAAGAATGGCAATTTTTAGACAGGCTAGTAATAGCAACCTAGCTTTGAAAGTGTATGATCCCATCCTCTCTTCGAAGTGTTCTCCAAAGCCATGCCTAGTAAACCATTTATTAAATGCTGGCATTATGTAAAAATCAATCAACAATGTTTCTGGAAAAAAATGACCTACCCTGTCCATTAATTTTTCAGCCTTTAATGGCCTTAATAACATTTATTTCCTAAAAATGCATTTTTCCATTAACAGCTGTTCAAAATTACCAATACATAGATGAAAAGGTTTAGACAGCCGTTCTGTTGAGTTGAGCAGTTCATGTCTAGAGTAAAATGCAAAGTAGACCAGGCTTCATACTTGTACTACATACTTGTAGTGTTTAGCAGCACAGGAATAATGTGAATGATGAGAATTCTAAGGCCATACTGTGTCAAACTCCTTAGAATACTTAACTTATGCTTAGGCAAGAAATTGCCTCATCTCTAAGAGCAGATGGAAATTATTTTAGGCTTAGTTTCTTTGATGCTTTTCTGGTTGTTTGTTTATAATAGGGTTGTTAGGGTTGGTATACTAGTCTTAATTTCACCCAGCTAAATCTTAGTTCTCCAGTGGTCTACTTTGTAACTGGATTGTGGCCATGTTCTCACTTAGCCAGGGTGTATACGCTTACCAGCACATGCTTGCTTAGAGCAACAACAAATTCTCTGGCCCTGTGTGTCCCTCTCTAATATGCTGAAAAAAATACGTTGAGTGGGTTTTTGTGTGGAGGGGCACGTGTCTATGCGGTTGTCTGTTTAATATGTCTGCAATCAAGTTTCAACAATGTAGGATGAAGAAATTGGATGTTTTGACTCTTCAAAGGTCTTGTCCTTCCAGAAACCACATATATATCCACCTCGCCACAACTGATCAAGAACATTTTGTGACTAGGATGCGAGCACATATAAAATGAAAGTATTTCCACAGTACTCCAGTGAGCTATGAAAATTACTGCAGCATGTTTTTGTGTTTCCTGTGGGCTTCGTTTTGGTTCGGCATTATAGTCAGCAGATCCATTCCTTTCTTCCAGGCCAAACTTCTGTTTTTTAATCTTTCATTGCTCAAAAACTATTTGGTTTGTATGGCCGCTTATAAACAGATACAGATAACACTCCTGCACTTAATGTTAGAAGGATTGTTGTTTTTGTAGTTCTATGACATTTAGTGTTAAATTGTTTTTCTAAAGCCACATTTTGTCTATTCAGTGCTTCGTCTGTCACAGCAATGTCTCTGAATATTGTGTCTTATTAAATACTGTCTTAGCAAATACTGTCGTATACGGTTCATTTAATTAATTGACGTATCCTACAATTAATTCCATAATCAACTGACAGAACTAATTTAACCGTGAAACCTGGTGAGTTTAAATTGTGCAAACCAATGTAAACATCCACTTACACTTACCCAAGTATTTGTAACACATTTTGGCAAGTAAACCCAAATCCGTTTTAATAACAATGTGGATTTGTAAAATTTCCTCAGGTTCTCCCAGCACGTGTTGGGACTGAAATTGCACACTGGACTTGCCACTGATTTGCCACCAGAAGGCTTAATTTACCCTGGCTGCATTCTTGCTGGTGCGCCAAGCATCAGCTACGCAGTGGCCACTTTGATTCATGGCCACGAGCGCAGCTGTGTGAAGTATAAAGCTCACTTTTAGGCAAGTATAAAAGCGAGCTGTGAAGTTTCCAGGGAGAGAACTGTTGATGTGTGTGAATGCTTTGCTGCTGAAAACAGCCAAGTAAAGTTGTGAGGGTGGCCTGAGCTTATGAACGTTTTTAAATTTTGACAGTGGGGCGTTTAAGTGAAACTTCTCGTATTCTGCGTATACCTTTTATCTCGATGACCTTTCTTGCTTTTGTTAGGCTGAAAACAATCAGTGCTGTTCAGAACCCATTCACCCCCTTTAAGGTCAATTCGTCACTTTGTACTGTGTACCTGAAAATGTGATTTGGCCTTTAGACCCATTTCCCCACAATCAAGTTGTGTTTGCCAAAGTGTCATCTGTGGTCTATAGTCTTTACTCTGTACATGCGTCATTCACTTGGCTAGAAACATTTAGTTGCATAATAGCGACTTTTCTTTCCATGTAAATAAAGTTGTGGAAAACCGTGGTAGTAAGTAATTGAACAGACTGTTTTGCTATATCTGCTTTTTTGAACATACTATCCTATTTGTCTTTAGTTTTGGTTGATGACAGAATAAATGTTTATATCACTCCTTCTTCTATGCACTTCTTTTTGTCTTTCTTTTGGAAACCCCATAAAGTCACTGAGAGGCATTTTGAATTTTATAGTCTTTTTTTCTCCCTCCAGCTTTGTGGGTTTCGGAGAATGTCTCTGCATTGGGTTTGGCAGGGCAAACCTCTTTTTTCTAGCTCTGGAAAAGTATAGTAATGCATTAAAGTGCATGTATCGATGTTTACTTTTATAATTGGAGTTGTACTTGGTGGTGAGATTGAGCAAGCTGAGAAGTTTAGTGGTGGTCAGATGTCCCAAGGGTCAGATGTCTGAAACAAACACCTGGTCAAGTGTTAACATTAATTTCCTTCACAAAAAAAAAACGTGTCAGGCTAAGCTAGAGAGACTAGCTTTAATTAATAAGATCATAATATGGACATCTTACCATGTCTACATTAAACAGATTTTCTTAACTGTTTGTCCTGAGCAGCAATGACAATAAATGAATAGCAAATGGAGACTATAAGTCTCTTGCTTTTCTGAAAAGAGATCTTCTGAGGAGAAGACTGTAATCTAGAATTTGTCTTTAATGTTTCAGAAGAGAATGTCTTACACTGTGGTCTATGATGCCAGAGTTCACAATGGAAAGTCCAGGATCTCAATATGAATTTAATTATTCAATTCAAGATGAAATTATTTAGTCTTTGCCATTCCCATACATTTTTATAACTGTATACTCTTATAGTATGCCAACCATTGACTCATGTAAGCCTATTTTATGTCCCCCCCAAAAGTGATTTTAGGGGAAAAAAATGGACAATGTTGATACTAACGTGAAACATATTTAAGAATCTCCTGGGCTATGAAGGAGAAACTTCTGAGAAAGGCTTTTATGGGTGGCGTTACAACAATAGAAGAAAAATAGGACACACAGGATTCTTTTCTTAAAAAACAAACAAAACTTCTGTTATTTATTATTGTAAAATACATACAGAAATAGAGAAAATGTGTCCAAAACAACGACAACAAACACAGTTTCATCTTACAAACAAATTCCATGAAAATACGGATAAGCCAGATATACTCTGCCAAGGGGGATGGCAGGCACAAAACTGTACAAAAACTGCTACCCAAGACAAGCTGTCCTTTAAAGTGTCTTCAAGAATCCTTGAACAATTACTGTGGTTCAACAATCAGAGAAGGTGGGGAAAAGGTGGTGGAAGTGTGAATTTGTTTTCACAAACTTGAGGGGAAGGGATTTTTAATTCTTGGTTAGGTTTACTGCAAAAATACTCTCTCCATATACATATAAATACATTTGTGCTGTGCAAATTGCAAGTGTAAGGTCTCTCCTTACAATCTAGAACCAACAATCATACAAGGACTAACCTTAGAAGACTACATCCATGACTTAACGCATCTAACTGAATGTTATTTTGCATGGTTTGGTATGTATGCATGTAGATATGTGTATGACTGTCAGTAATTTTTTTTATCCCAACCCTGTAAACAGACGTAATGTCTTGTGTCCATCTTTCTATGCTAGTGTGGGTAGCCTCCTGACCCTCCTGCTGGTACAACATTTGTAAAAGCAACATTGCAAAGAATTCCAGCTATACATATGAGTTTAAGTGTACATCTGACATATCAGAGACCTACAATATCAGTACAAAACTAATATAGCTGCCTCTGGTGGTAGACAAGAGCCCAGGCCATCATTTGTTTAAGCGCTTAATTAAAAGCCCAGTCCTTTCTCACTGGAAAGCCACTACTAGAAACATGGCACCACAAACTTTGATAAATAATTCTACACAAAATATCAAAATAGTTTCAGGGAGCCAGCTTCCCAATATTTACGTTTTCTTAATAATGTTCATCACTTCATTGTATTTGAAGTATAAGTTTAACTTTTTTTTGCTCTAGTTATCATACGATAAATAAAGAGATGAGGCATTGTTCTGCTATTACATGTCACAAATGCACTCAAAATAATTCCCTGACTCTTTGATCCTGTACATTATTATACATGATATGAACTTGTGATGTAGGCCGAGGAGTGACTGAACTCGCCCTCATTGGTGGTAGAAAAACAGTAAAAACAAAGGCCTGTCATGTGACCATAGCAGGCACCAACCCTGGCCAAGGAGTGTTGCTTCTCAGGGTTCTGCGTGGACACTTGCTTGGTTCCTACCATTTCCCTGGGATCGGTGTACCACATTCATACCATGCAACATAGGTAATGTGGGAGTTCCCTCCTATCTGGCCAAAGTTGACTGGCTCTTGTCTCATTGCTCTGTAGAACCCTGAAAACAAAACAAAAACTATATCAGACTTTGACCAGGGTCAAAACTAGGCCTTCACTACAGCCCATACAATGCTTATAGCCATTTCTGAGAAGATGGAAAATACACTGCAAGGTAAATTTGACTGCATGTGTTAACTACAAGTAAACATTTTTGCAGGATATCTTGTGATACCTGGCCTGACTGGCAGCTGGTCTGCAGGAAGCTGAGTGCCTGTTCTTCCATCCAGGAATGAGTCTACAAACTGGCAATGATCCTCGCCATGACCTGTTTGGTCTCCAATGTTGTAAAACTTACCTGAAATGAAAAGGTGTTGCCAACTTAGCATTAACCCTAGCACAAAATGATCATGAAATACTGAAAATGCATGGATTAGGTTTTGTAAGACTGACCATTGAGGGAGTCGCTCAGGTAGATCTTGTACCGTAGGGAGTTGCAAAGTTGGATGCCAACAAATTTGCGGTACCATGTTCTTTTCACATACTGCTTGCCATTGCACTCAGAATAGGAGTCTGTTTTAAATGGAAACTGGGTCCAAATGGCATCTTTACCTGAAAAACCCCAAGATGTTATTTTGTGAATTGATCAGGCCAGATATTATATGCAGGCATAGATTGTGGCACCAAGATGTTTCTTTCAATAGAAACTTTCAAAAGATTACTCTACTCTTGTTTATAGAAGTGTTTGCAAAGGCCTGCTGGACATTAAAATAGCTGAAGGGGCTGTTCCATTAGTCTTTGTTTCCATTGGCTGCTGTCACACCCTCCTCTTACTATTGGCTTACTGAGTACTCTGTATCCATTGTTCCATTACTCTGGCAATTTAGGTTGGAATAGACAATACATAGGAAGAAATCAAGGGAGATGGATATCAGACTGGCCCATTCATAGCAACTCAATCAGTACAAGAAGGTAACTGAGGCCTTTGTTTGAAAGCAGCGTTGGCTGATTGAATGGGGATGGTGTTATCCATTTGCCACTCTTGGGTAAATGTTTTGTCTGGCTGAGAACTTGGTGTGGAAGAAGTGAACTCATAAGAGGCTCCTCTGCTTTGCCTGTTTACCTCAGACTGGCCCTTTTTTATTTCTTTCTACTTTGCTGGTACTGGTTTTCTGTCTCTAGGACTGGTCATTATCTAAGTATTCAACAAATAGGTTTTTGCCACCCAAGAAGAATAGGGTACAGAGAAGAAATACGTACCTGAGACATTTTCGCTTACTCGTGGATCCGCTGTAAAAGAATGAAAGGAGCAATCAGATATGATGCATTTGTTTTACAGCCACATGCTCATGATCTGTAGACTAAAGGATAGTTACTGACATGCACTAGCCAACTGTGCATTAGCTGACCTTGTACCATGGGTTAAAAAGTACAGTAAATTCCAACAAGCCAAAATACTGTTTATAAGCTCATTTTAAATGTCCCGTATGAAAGGAGAATGGCTGGCATGAACTAGCCCGCTTGATCTGCCAAAGCTATAGGGGAGAAGAGCCTTAAGGACTTCACCTCACTTTGTTTTTTCTGTTCCTACCTCATCACAGCACATATGGACTCTCTTTCCTCCCTTGTTTTCATTTTCAACTCTATTTTTTTACTCTTTCTTTGCATGTGCCAGACGAGCTTTAAACCTAAGCCGTCTCTCATAAAACATTTGAATGATGTGGGTCTTTAATTGTTCTTTATTTATGATATGTTGTTAGTGAGCATGTGGAACAGGGGAACTCTGGCTGCCTGATAGCACCCCAGGGGTGCATCTACAGGCTATGAATGGGCCAGAAGTTATAACAGTATGGAGACATGCTAGAGTTATTAAGCTAACAAATGATTCAGTATGTATCATTATGTAACAGTAGGAGATAATGAAAAATCAAAAGTATTGCTGACTTATGGCAGCTGTGCCATATGTAAAGACATAGCCAAGTAATTTGCTGCTTTTGCTTGGGGTTATTAGTATTTTATGCCACTTAAAAAAACATATTCATGTCAGTACTAGAATTTGGTTTGGCTACAGTGACTCTTAGTCATGATTAAACCATGACTAAAACAAACAAACATGCTAGTAGCTCCAGGACATCCCTTATTAAAATGGCATATGTTTAAAGGATGTCTATAACCGTAAAACTGTAAACTGTAATATAACAAACTGTGTAAATACCATTTATAAGTAATAAATGTGTCATATGTGCATAACCATTTGCAAATGTGCTTAATAGCCATACATGTGCTCAAGTTTGAAAGCAGTTTATAAGCATTACCAGACTCTGTGTTGAAAGACACTGGTTCACTGGGAGGCCCTTCACCGAGCTCATTTTTAGGCTTCACCTTGAATTCATAACTGTAATGCAAGACAAAGACACATAATGTGGCATCACATTGCATTAAAGCATTATGTATATTCATTTAACATCAAACGTTAAACGAATTTCAAACAGGAAGTCTGTTTTATCCAAGATTATTAAAATGGACACTGTCTGTATTGGAAACCTGGTGGGTTGTTGTCAAATTCCAAGCTAAATGAGGTTCTTATTTTCCCATCTCCTGAGCCCTGACACTTGATATATTTATTCTGCAGAGACTGAGAACTCAAAGTCTGTGGCCACCCTTTAATGGATCCTCCATGTGTGATTTAGAGAATTACCAAGGCCCACGTGCCTTAAGATGCAGTCCATAGGAAGCCCTGGTTTATATTGTGTCACCAGATCACTAGCCGAAATTCAGCTTCATTTAAAAGCTAACAAGCGCGGCAGCACCCCTACAGCCAGACCACAGCACACAAGTCCAACACCTAGTCCAGACCTCAGGATGCATGCAAGTCCCTAAAGCCCATGGTATTCGACATGCACCAAAATCTATCAAGTCCAGCAGGGCACCTTATAAGGAGAGGCTGGAGTTTAAAGGAGGATTCTTCATTGAAACTTTACCTGCTCTCTGGTTTGAGGTTCTCCACAGCCGTGTGGGTCTGGTTGGTAATTAGAATGGAAACCTGTTCACCATCAGGACCCTTAGTAGTTGAGATAACTTCATATTCTGTATAAATACCAACATGAAAATTTAATTAGAAAATTGTCTTAGGGTTAAAGTTAGAATACTTGGTCTTCATTTGATTAACCTCTGTTTTACCTGTCGTCTCATTATCCGTTTTGTCCCAGTCAAGAATAATAAAAGAGGGGCATCCTTCCACGGTTACCACTGTAAGGTTGGATGGGGCTGTTTTTGGAGGATTAGTGACACTTTGTTCTCCACCTTCCTCCTCAGGGAAGTAACTCAAAGAGGTGGTGATGGAACAAGGTTCATCTGGCTTCTTATCCGTCTTGTAGATCACATGTGGAGCTAGATAACATGACAGTTGTACTTTAAATTTTTTCTTTTGTCTTGGCTATACAATTTTTTAATTAACTTTCAAATGTAAACAATATTTACAATGTGATTATGCATTATCATTATTTTGAGTATGTTTGGCTAGTTAAGACTGAAATGTCATTACCAATGTAACGTTCTTTCCCCATGGCATCAATTTTAGAAGCAGGAACAGAGCTAAATACTGAAGAGTTCTCCCATGTTTCAAATCGAGGTGCTAGGACACCAAAAAAAAAAAGCGTCAGGGTGAAAATGCACTTTATTGGCACACTAAGATCTTCCAACCTTCTCAGAATGTCTGAAGACAACAAAACATCCTAAACCAACTTGGAAGGATGGCTTAAGTTGATTTTAAGTCTTTTAAGTCTTAAAATTATGAAGAGATTAGTAAATAACACATTTACCTGTCAGGGCAGGAGCAGATGTTGTTTTTGGTTTGGATGGTTTTGCTGTCACAGGTGGCAGTCTGGGTTTCAAAATGGAGGCTTTGTCTTGATTCATGTCTGTCATCTTGTCTCCTGTCAACATAAACCAGTTGAATGTACAATGTAGAATGTTGAATGTATTTGCTTGTACTTGATACCAACATTTTCCTGTCAGTGTTACTTAAAAGAAATAGAATGGCTATCAGCATGTGTTTAAATTACAGCCTCACTGATATTCAGTGATTCACTGATATTCAACCTCATTTTGTAAGATTATTGGGTCAATGTATTTTTAACCCACCTAATCCTCCAGGTTTGCCCACAAGATTAGGCTTTTTTGCTGGAATACGTGCAGCTGGAGGACCTGCAATGATGAAACGAGATCACAAATACTTTAGACCAGGACCAAGTGTCCAACTGTTCTCTTTTCTTTAATCTGTATTATCTGTAGTAATAAAGAATTCATAATGAGAATGCATTTGTGCATAAATGGCACCAAAAATCCTTGCACTGCAATAGGTCACAAAAAGTCCCTCTCTTCTATTATCACGCAATATCCCAACATATTTAGTGTTCTCTTAATTTATTGTTACGTTGACCCAAACTTTTTCCATTACCCTCATTATGTTCTAAACCAGCTTTTTAAAAATGTGATTGTTGGTTTCTGTTCTTCCTTTCTTTTATGTTTCTTGAAAAAAGTCCTACACAGTTGGAATAACAATGCATTTCAGTTTGAAGTGGTCTGTTTCTTCAATGGTTATTTCTCATGAAAAACAGTGGAATACATCACTACCACCGAACTCTGGTAGACTGGAAGCTAAACTTCTTTTCTGCTATATTTGCCCTTTTACAGGAAATAAAATGAAACTTTGATTCAATAAGCAGAAATATTGCAGCAAAATGGAAAGTATTTTATCAGAGTATAAATTCATGTGATTTAATAAAAGATGTTCCTACATTGAAAATTCCTTGATTCCTGTATATTCTAACATTTGTCTCACTAAATTGAAAACATCTGTTAAAATGATGCATCTGTACTGGGGCCAAACTTAAAAAACTCTTCAGAATAAAAAAATTCTATCCCAAAATAAGTCAGAATATAAAATTTGTTCATGTAAATACTTTTTTGATGTTTGGTCTCTGCATTATTTCACACAGAGTAAAACATTAAAAATGTTTCAATTATTTTTTCAATGCTATTTATTTTAACCTAAGGTGTAGACGTTTTGCTATATAGAGGAAGCAGAAAGAGTGATCAAACTTGTGAATTTTACTGCAAGTAACTGTTTTCTGATTGCATGCATGAATTCTAAACATTGACCTTAGCTACTTTCATACCAGCTATTTTCATACCATCAGTTCTCAATGCCACCATGCAGAACAGCCAAACGCAAACAGGCTGAAGCATGTGGACCCTTTTCAGGAAAACTGATCAAGTTTACATCCGAAGCACCAGTTGAAACCATTCCTCAAACCTCACAGGTTAACTCATACTGAGCTCAGCTCCTTAAACCCTGTGGTGGTGAGAAAACCTCCACTTGCTGAAAATAAACTAAAGAATTAAAGATCTTGAAGTCTGTGGTGCCACTCAAGAGGGTAGAAGGGTCAAATCAATCTGCTTATTCTATGACCATGGAGATTCAATGACCATAGAGATTCATAGAGACCTCATTAAAAGACCCCAACTGGCCATTATCACCATATATCCCTGCATTTGTGTCTTTAGATCAGTAATTCATTTAAATTAATGGTTCTTATGAAACATTTTTGTTGAATTCCACTGTTTTTGCACAAGCATATTAAAACACTTTTTGGTTTTGTTATAAAGACCTGGAAGTTCAATACAGCAAACTCACAAAGACCCCATACCACATGGAAGCTCATGACTACAATAAAGCAAGCAAAGTCATGCAGACTTTAACCAGCAGCAGCTAAAATCCTCTGCAGAAGGGAGTATCAAACATTATTGATTAAATGCACAAAGAGCCACAGAATGTTACAAAACATTGCGATGAGTTTCTGTATTCTCCAAAAACCAAATTAAATGTTTTCGCTTGAAAATAAATGCCTTAGACTACCGTTTTAAAAAGTACCATATTGTTGGAAATGCAAATAAAATAAACATTTCAGCCATTGAAAATCTGGGAAACAGCTTTGACAGTTACACCACAAAGCTCACAGCAGCATGGATCTGCATCTGCAGAAGCTTGCAAAACAACAACAAACATCGATGACACAATGACAAACTTGCGAGCAAATGACTTGACTGGTGAATGAGTGGACGGATGACAGACAAAGATGAGTTTACGGTACGGGTTGCACCAACTACTTGACTAGTTGACTAGTTATTTCATTAATAAATGCATCAAGGTCTGCATCAACTTGTTTTGGACTAGTTCTATAAGGTAAAAGCAGGACATAATTTCTTAATGTCTTAATGTATTTGCATCCAAATATATTTGCAAATGTGCATAAATATTCTTTGAATTTATTTATTTAAGTACCAGCTGCCATATACCAGGTCATAGTTAAATACTGAGCACAATTTGTCAACATAACTATTTTACTAGTCTACTAAAATGAGTAGTTGTGCAAGTCCAATTTTACAGGAAATAATGGATGGTAAGGACATCAAAATGGGCTGCGTCACAAGTTTTTGCAGGTTAATTATGGCTAACACACATGAAGGACGAGGCTCTTTTACCCATTCTTGTTCTGGACCACATGACTGGTTTGGGTAGAGAGAGTCCCTTATGGTGCTCACCATTAGCTGTTGGAGGGGATAAAAAGTGTATGTTATAGAAAAAAGAAAGAGTAAGGCATTATCATTTTGTTTTCCTTTGTAGATGCACAGCAGCGTATAACCACCAATGGTTGAGTGGAGTTATAGATGGCTGCTTAACTGCCTGAAGGAAAGAGGGGCTTTTAAGATAAGTTTTGTGCACATGCCGACAGTTTTCATGCCCAATGGGCTAAATCACACATACTTCACTGACAGTAAAACTGTCAGGAGTGACAGAGTATGACGGCTGGTTTGCACACACCACATGTTATAAGGAGAGAGAGAATTTGGCTCTAGAAAGTGACCTGCTATGCCAATTATTGCTGCCCCAAGAAAACTGCTCTGTGGAGAACTTTCACATCAAATTGCTTTACAATGTCCATTTAAAGCAGAAAGACTCTAACAGAGATAAAGAAAGAACTGAAACAGGATAAAATAAAGAGTGAAGAGATTTCAGGTTAAGGCTATAGAAGGAATTCATAGCTGGTAGGTGTGGTTTGAAACTCTCTAGTAACCCAAGCTGGTCATTGGCTTGCCAACCACCCACCATGTTACAGAAACCAGCCTGACTGCCTTAAGTTAGTAAAGATTAAGACCAGTTAATGATCAGAAAATAACCAGCTAGAAAATATCAACCAGCTTCCAAATATCTAACAGCTTTAGGTGCAGTTTCCAGCAAGGGAGGGGTAGGAATAGTGTTTTACCCCCATATCTTCGGGAGGAGTCACCAAGCCTGGGGGAAGAAGGTCTCATGCCATTAGAGAGAGGAGAAAAAGGGTATCTGCCAAGTGATGTCTGGTTCCTGGTGTTCACTGTTAGAATGGAATCGTTGGGTTTGGTTGGAAGAGAAGAGATTGGCCCCCCCTGGATGCTCTTACCTAGATGAAAAAAACAACAGCAGCTTTGGTTATGCTATGTTGCCTGTTGGACTAGAGATGTATGTTGGGAGATGTCTTGAGAGCTAAAATAGATGATGGGAGATGTCTTGTTCTCACAAAGTCTCATTTAACTGAATAACTATATTTTAGTGAAACACTACAATAACAGTACAAATATCTAGATGATGTGTAGATTTGTAATTTAAAGGTGGATGTCATGACTACAGTGAGGATAAATGTGATGTTATGTGGTTGGTAAAGTGCAGCAGTGCATTCCTGTAAAGGCAAACATGATGTGAAGGAGGAAACAGGAAAACCATGACTTCAGATAATAACACAAATGTGATATTCACTGATGGGACAGTTGTGATAGTCTGTCTGACACTACAAATAATAAAGGGATTATGGGAACTGATGTTGCCATGGATTTTGTTGTTTATATTGGCTGTGTTCATCACACAATCTACAGACAGCTCTTCCTGTATTTAACTAAAGTGGAGTGTGAAAGAATATCTATTTGTTTGAGGCTGAAGTTAAACAATTACTGCATTTGATTGAAATGTGGTTTGTACATCCATTAATTTCCTGTGTCTGTGTATCACTTTCATCTAGCTTCTCCTAAAAAAGTTAAATGAATGGAAAAATGCTTTGAAGCCTGATTGTCTGGGTTTTCAGTCTAAACTTGCTGTGGTAGAACATATAGCCAGAGGTTAAATGCTAGACAAGAACGCGGCATCATAAAATGCCAACTGCTCATGTGGTAAATAGTAAATTACAGAGGGAAATGTTTTTTCCCAATTACCTGTCAACCATCAGATCCTGAAAGTTGTATTTTTTTAGAAGAAGTTGAAAAATAACAAGAACGAAACTTTGGAATTACCAGAAGAACTATGTGGCAGTTGAGTGGCATTAGGTGCCCTGGTTTGGAGGTGTCCGTGCTGTGTCCGGGCACCGTTGGGTAGGGAATAGGGGGTAGGGGTGACTGGAGGATGGGAGGGTTTAGTGGGTAGAAGTTGGGGAAGGACAGAAGGGTTGTCCACCAGCTGAGAGGAGTCATTTCTAACATGGCTGTCTGAATCTGTTTAGGAGAAAGGAGCAGATGAGCCCCCCCACTGCAAAAATAAAAACAAGCAACACCAGCCTATGGTTGTCTAGTTGGTCAGCCAGTTAAAGAAGTGGGTAACCAGCCTTAACTGGTTTTTACCAGTTTTGCCAAAGAGGCCTACTAGGCTGACTTTGGCACCAATAGCTAGTACTCCTGCTGATCAACCTATTATGCCAGTTTGGATTAACTGACCAGGTTGAACAACTTTAAACTAGTTTTAACTGGATTTTCCAGGAGAGCTGACTACTGAGACCATAGTGTGCATTGTACATTGAATTCTTTTAGGGTTTTTTATTTACATTGTCTTAATAGTGCACAGACGGTGTAACCTTATACATGCAAGTAACATTTACTCTGTTCCATCCAATCAACTAGGAGTGGTATGGATTAACAAGTACTTGTTACCTTTGCATGCTATTCTGCCTTCATCCCAACCTTGTTTTAGTTTTGTTTGACTAGATTGTTTTTTTCAAAGGGGTTAAGAATGAACTTGACGACTTTGGTCTCATAATCAGTTTGGCTCCAAGTGGAAAAACCCAGGGGGAGTTGTACAGTTGTACAATCTTATCCAGAGTTCAAAGACAGAGGAAGACAGGAAAGGAGTTGGGACTCCTAGAGTTCTGCCTTTCCCTGCTAGAACTGAAAATGTGACTGATTCTTCTTATAGCGTGCATTGACCTCATGCAGACTGAACAAAGGCCAGCGGCTTAAGATGCAAAAACTCTGACCAATCTTTGAATTAATAAATGAAAGGGGCGATGAGATCAGAATATGGTTTAGTAGAAGGAAAGGGAAGGGGAAAAAACAGAAAGGAAAGTTTCTGTGACTTACAAAAAAGTTAAGGCAACATTATGGTTTTAACACTATGGTTATAAAACTAACTGTGTTTGGAAAACAGTAATAATATAGACAAACTTTTTTTACTTATTTACAAGAAGTAAGTGCCTTCTACGGACAGTTAAGAACAGATGAGGGATTGAAAAACCAAACATTTATAACAGTTAAAAAGTGATTGACAGTTGATGAAATAATAGTGGACTTAATGTGCAGAAGAGTGTGAAAAGGAGAAATGATTGGTGGATTTAGAGTCTGACCCGATTCTGTTGGGTGGAGCGTGAGCAGGCCTACGTTGAACCGCGCGAATGAGTGACCATGCGTGACCACAGAAGGGTTTTCACTGCACAGAACCTGGGGAAAACTTACGCTCACATTTTCCTCTCAGTGTGGAGGCAACCGGGTCGGGAATCCTCATCACGGTGGGATTTGGACTTTCTAACTCAATGATCTTACAAGGCATGCCAGCATGCAGCCAATCAAAACAGCAGATATAATCATCACCAACACCCCGGAATAAGGCAGCAAAGCGATTGCCAACTGACTGCTCATAAGCTTCAGAGTGATTCAAAACAGAACTTCTCTCGGTTACCCAGTAGGAGCTGAAGCCTTTTTTGCTCATTGGCTCTTGGAGCAGCAATGGTTGCCTGCTGGCCCATTGGTGGCACTGTAGGGAATAATGCAATGTTTCATAAAAAAAGGAGGAAAAGAGGAAGTGAGCAGGCATGCTCAACAAGGCTCTTAAGAAAGAAAAAGTACACAGTCTAAACTTTTGTGAGCAAGTGCCAGTGTAAAGTGAATGATTGGAATAAAACCAAATCCTGGGTAAAAAAAAGAGTGCACAAAGAGAGTGAGAGAGAGGAGGAGAAATTACCAAAAGATGTCTTGGGAGCTCCAATATAGCCTGGGTTTTTGAACAGTCCTTGTTGGGTTTTGTTGTGGAGAGCTAGAAAGAAGATGGCGATGGAACAAAGCAACACTTTCAAATGATCAGATACCCAACAGATACCCAACTCAAGTACCCAAAACTGTTACACTGTAACACAAGTACATTCTCACTGAAGAATGTTAAAGGGACCGTACTGCAAACTCCAACAATGACCAAAAGTGCCATAAAAGTGGTTCATATACCAAAGGTCTTTTAAAGCAATATGAATGCTTTATGTGAGGAACACACAGAATTTGTTAAAAACAACACAAAAAAGTTTTTTAAAAATAACTTTTGCACCCAACTCAAACTTGCTGTAATATGGTCAGCCATGTTACAAACAAGCAGCAATGACAACAAATATTTGGACACTTTCAATCAAATTTTGGATTCAAATTTAGAAACATCTAAAGTCATTGCATTAGACAATATATCAAACCTTTTATGACTTACTCTTACTTTTTTGCAATTACTTTTAATCAACTAATATTAAGAAGATTTTTGTTAACAAATACTGTCTGGGTCACTGTAATAGGTGCTTCTCACAAGGAATATTTTATTATCTTACCATGTCGAAGTGGGAAGAGACTGCCATGAGCCTGTAAAAAGAGAGTTAAACACATTTATCTTCCTTCATTAAACAACAAACAGCATCTGTCTTCATATCATGTGAAAGAATGCCATAATCAGAGTATCACCACCGTGTCTAAAGTGTTCCTGAAATCCCCTGACAGGCATGCATTAATTTCAGCTTTCACTAAAAAGATTGAATCTCTTACACAGACATGGGAACAACTGGGTTTCTGACTCCAGGGATATAAAATATGTGAGAAAGTATGAGTTTGTTTGACAAAGTACCATGGTTTCTATGACAAAGCTTAATTAGAGTATGATGGACAATACACTACAGAAAACAAGCCTGAAGTGGTTATGCATATCTTAAACCACACTAAATTGGTTATCTGGTCTCCTGTCTTGACTAAGCTTGTCTGTTTAGCCAGATTTAGAAGAATTTAAGGCATTTTGCAGAACTGTTAAACA
Source organism: Yasuhikotakia modesta (assembly GCA_036877545.1). Classification (NCBI taxonomy): domain Eukaryota; kingdom Metazoa; phylum Chordata; class Actinopteri; order Cypriniformes; family Botiidae; genus Yasuhikotakia; species Yasuhikotakia modesta. Next base: position 22,447 of record JBAJNP010003933.1, read on the forward strand.
CCAGCTTTGCCAGGCTGAAAGACCATCTAAAGAAAATTAGACTATTAACGACATTATGTGGACAGTCTCAATACTCTATATACTATGTTAACATAATACTTACCAAGGTTTTGGCAAAGGGAGGTCGGTTAGGTTTATAGGACATCTGCATGTTTTTTTCTAAAAGAAGGAACAAAGTGTGACTTCATTCATATCTTTACCCAAAAGTAACTTTGAATAGATCAGGTATTTTTACCTCCCATGTTGGTGTTGTGGATCACTGGTTTACTCCACACTCCACTGCGTTCGTCTTTGTTTGGTCTGACACCAAACTCATAGGGTGTGTTGGGCTTGAGGTTATCAATTACAGTATCAGAGGTGGGACAGGTCTGATAGATCCACTTCCTGTTCCTTTCTCTGTAGCGGATGGTGTAATACCTGTTTCAAAGACACATCGTACAAAGATTATATCTGTATCAACAAAAAGCAATGGAGTTTATAGTTAGGTAGCTACCCTGCTGAAATGCTTAGTTCAGTCCTAGCTGTTGTTGTTCTCCAATATTATGAATCAAGGAAGTCTTACTGATTATGCTAGTTAAGGAAACAACTAGAACACTAGGAACCCCATGCTGTATGGAAGCATCTAAAACACAACATATGCTGGCAACAACCTGGGCTGGACTTTTCAGCAGAGTCAAATGTACCCTGAGGCAAAAGTCTCTAACCCTTGGTGAGGGGCAGTTATGGTGACTGGGTAGTAAGAAACAACTTGGGTGCCCTTAAATAAGGCATCTTACCCCAGGTGGCCCACTGAGTAGTGCATAGCAGTGGCCGGGCATTAAATAGATGAGATAACTTAAGGTTTATTTAGAGCAGTTCAGGGCTTTAGCTCTCCACTGTTCTGGCCTAAGTCAACATTTCCAGTGGTCTTTCCAAAATTTTCCCCTTAAAGAACAAAGAACAGTTTGCATATTTCTGTATATGAAAGCCAGAGTATAGGAGAGAGATGGAAAGCATGTCCATGTGTCCTAGTAGTGCCTGTATCCTCTATGAGCATTTAAATATGTAGACCCAACACACCTGCAGGGATTCTTATCCCAGACATTTCTTTTTCCTTGTTGTGGAAAAATACCACACTCATTGAATGGGTCTGTGTTGAATGCTTACACAATATAAATCCTGCCTCTTGTCATTGAAGTTAGAATGTTAAATTATCTGGAAACCTGTGGAAATCTAGGTTTGCATGCCATGCAGTGCTTCTGAAGGTAGGAGCCCTAAATACTGGAGACAGGAGCCATGACATTTCATTATCTTCTTTCCATGTTTTCAGGTTAAATCAGCCCTAAATATGAAGTAAAATGAATTAAGTCTTCCTTTGGGATTTGGTACACTCATATGGAACAGTTTCTTTGGAAGAAAAGGTAAAATCCAGATGTTCTGCATAACTCACCCATCCTCCAAGCAGTCGTTCATTATGTTTCCTTCATATGGTGTCTTTAAGTAGGTTCCCCAGGACAAGAGAACTGATGTTGGTGTGACAGAATCGATCACCAGGTGAAGAGGTTTGTCCAGATTCACCTTACCTGTTTCATATGTAATACAAGTTATAAGCAAAACATAATGTAGACGTTTCATCTAATGTTTAGGGGCTTCAAGTACTAGCTATGCTGGTATGCTACAGCTACTATGCTAAGTGTTATAGGCATCATGCACCTGTACAGTGCTTCTTCACATCATTGGTTGGAATGGGTTGAACAGCCACTAAGTATTTAGGCTCAGCATCTGTGAAGACAAAAATCTCAAGTTTAAATTGTTGGTTTTGGTTTTGTCAGAAAATAATTAAACAAGCAGGCAAACAACAGGCAAAGAGTTGAACATGCTACGCCATGCATTAACAAAACAATACTTTTGGCAATACTTTGCAAACTCTGCAGGGGTTTTAAACTTCTTACAGTTTATAGATCTTTGATGAAAACATTTTCCTAAACATACATGCTTTCATTGTAACTATGAATAAAACAGCATATTTGCCAATATTTTATGAAAAATAAGTTTATTTATGCCGTTATGAATATGAAGACAGAAAAATAATTTAGATCAATTAGCAGGATATTAAATTTGCCAGTCAAACAAAGCAATTTGTTTGTGTATGTTGGTTTGTTTGTGTATTTGCCAGTCAAACAAAACAATTTGTTTGTGTATGTGTGTGTGGTGTGTCAGTCTGAGAAGACTGCTATTAACTGCTTTCATGTTTCAACCATCTGCTGTGCACGTGTATCATATTCAAATCTCACTGCACACTGTAAATTTTGGAACGGCGATCCCTCAGCCTGTGGCCAATATTGAATAATGATGTGACTGTGTGTTCCTGTGCTAAAATGCGTAGGTAAAGAGGCAAAACTGTTCCCAGAAACTTAGAGGCCCTTTCTTTTGGAACAAACAATGCTTTGATTGTAAGCTTCTGGATAAGCATTTTTTGTGTAATTATTTATGCTTGCGTCAGTCCTTTCCATTGCATCTTCAAAGGAACTGACTTGGAGGTTAACTTTTGAGGCCATGTCCATTACAGGCTCTAACAAGCCTTTGCACCTCCTGTGTATGTGAAACAGACTGGAGCATTGAAAAAACCTACACTAGAGAATTCCAGAAGGTCAGTGTTGTGTAAATGCATGCCACGTGTGTGTTGGTGCCAGAATTGCATTTTGAATCTGAATCGTCCATGATTTCAAAAGCAACTGCATGGTTATACCTTCAGAAACCAAACAAACCACCTGGTGTGGTTATATTATCTCAAAGTTAACATTAGCTGTAGGGTACAAGGTGTATGACCTAACAATAACCTCCTTAGACTGAACTTTAGGGTTTGCAAGTCTGGGAAAATGAGGTTTAATGAAGATTAATGGACTACAGGAAATTATTTTATAGGCAGCAATAAACACAGCTAGGAGTATTGTGTAGCCGTATCACCTTGTCAAAAGTAAATCTCCTATGGCATGAAGGAAGTGTATAGGGGCCTTTGATTTGTATTTTTTGGGTTTTGATAAGTAGTGTGGTTACAATAAAGATCTAACTAATAGTATTTATTTTGGGTTTCATTGCAGTTTAGGTTTTGAAATAATACAAGACTTGGAAATCTGTGAGTACTTAAGGTGGTGGTTTTAATGGGTCAAAGACTGAACCTTTTGTGGTTACCTCTTCAAACCACAAAACAATCGCAAGGTTGTTTTTCAGGAAAGACAATAATATCTGAAGAGCAATAATGTCTGTCTGTGGTTAAACTCACCAATCTCAGTCTCATAGGGTTCCCCATTCTCTGGAAGCTGGATGAACTGTTTGGAGAACATGCTGGAACCATAGCCCAGGATGTAGCCTTCAAGTTTGATGTCAGGATTGGGTCGGACAAACTTCAGAACTATGGTATCACCGGTCGCGTTGATACGTACCTTCATATTCTGTCTTCTTACTACGAAGAGAAAACAATTTTTCAATTGGTTAATTATTTAAAACAATTCCCTAGTGCTGGAGTTCCTTAAACATTCTCAAAATTTCTATGTTTGACATTCAGTGGCAGTAAAGAGGAATTCATTTAAAAAAAGGAGATTTTTCACCTTAAAGATTAATTACTCACAGAGTGAAAATGAAGGACTTTTTTTTCCTTGTGTTGGATGGAGTTTGTGTATTTATAGGGTTATTGATTTATGAGGCCAAGGGGGGTTGGAAGGGCGCAAAAGTGTATGCCATGAACATCTAACCCTAACACTGAGGTAAATCAAGTGCAATTGAGGCCATCATCACCACTTAAAGCACAGTAGCATATGGACCTCCAATGTGACACAGCCCTGTTGTTTTGACAAATATGAGAAATGGAAATTTGTGCACTTTTGGGAATTTGACTGTGACATTCTATCTTATTATCATCTACCTGTGCCAAGCAATTAATTATAGATTATCTGCTTTTATACCAGTGCTGTCTTCCATGTCTGCAGGGAATTTTTATTGCAGGGAAAACATCTTGAGTCAGTTTCAGAACCTTTCTAAATCCTATAAGCTACCAGGCTGAGTAGCGATTTTCCGTTTCCACCCTCTTCCCATCAATCACAAGCGTTTAACGATTACACTGGGTTAAAGAGGCCACAAGACGTCCTCCCTAAACCGATTTGGACTTAAGTGGTCTGGGTTTTTGGAAAGAGATGTGTGTATTTCACATATACTAATAATTACAAGCTTGGCAGCTCTGACTAGACAGCCATATCATTTAAAGTTACAATAATGCAGCATTCAAAACGCTCATTAATCAGACTCATTAAAAAGACGTGTGTCAGATGGGTCTATGATAAATTAGAAAGATAAAAAATCCACAGGCTAATTCAGTCTAAGGCTTCTTCTCCGGAGCTTCTTAATCTTTGGAATCAGTTAAACAAACAACTGAAAGGAAGTGTGTGTGGTCAGGAAAGCTGTCGGATTTGCGCATGGGGAAAGCGCATACTTTTGAGTCACTTGGATCATTGTATACGCTCCACTGAGGAGTTTATTTTACAAAGCACCAACAGGTCATGGTGAACTCTACTTGATGTCTTCCACCAATACTCTACAATAAATGTTCTGTATCACTTTGATTGACTGTAATTAAAAAGCAGGCACAGTCTTGTTTCTGTGTACCTCTTGAGATGTCTGTTATGATTTCTGTAGTTTGTCAGTGCAGCTTTAGGCTGCGGCCGTGGCTCTTAGTCATGGATGGGCATGAGGCTTGCGGTTAAATGGTATTATTATTGGTTTACCTGTTCTCACCAGCTTGTCACCACAGAGCTGTTAAAGTTGTGGTTGAGAGACATTTTCCATTCCAATATGGTTTATGTAGTTTTATATCTGACAAGAGTTATTAAAAACTCCCCTTGGAGTTTTTACCATGCCAGTGGAGAAGGGCTGGACAACAGTTTGACCTTTGTGGTCAGGACTTATAGGTAGAAACTTTTTAGTAGAATTGTTGAGTACTGAAAAMRTAATGGGAAATGCATTAGGTGGCTTTGTGTTATAAAAAAAGTAACRTTTGTATTATAATTCTATTATTTATCATTTTGTATCTTGCAGTCTTCCTGCCTTGGCCACAGATGATCACATTAGCCTGTGATGCTAATCCAAACGTGGAACATTAAAGACTGTGGTATAAAGAAAAAGACATTTGTCATTAATGTTGTACAAAATTACGATCTTGAAGATGTCCCTCATGGCATAATCATACAAGTTTACAAAATCAACAAGCCAAAACCTTTTTTACCTTGAGAAAAAAAAGGCAAATCCCTAAAGAATTCAGTAGATCAAGTGGTCAGCCAAGTCACGTTACTTGGCAAATTAAATTAAATTACTGCCGGCAACGTGTTTTCGTTTGAGCAATTTATTGTAGCTTTTGGCGTAAGGGTCATCAGAAAGTCTCACTTCCAGTCACATGGATTTTCTCAGACTTCAATAAAAAAAAGACACTGAAAATTATTCTTTCCTGTGTTTATGAACACAGATTTTTGGCACGGTGCTCCGAAAGGCGGGAACCGCAGAGGGTGGGCCAGTGGCACGGATGTGAAGTGAAATAAAAGCGGGGGGTATATCTTATTTGAAACCAGTGACAAGCATAATCATGCATGTTCTTTCTTGGCGTTGAATGAGTTGAATCAGTTCCAGACCCAAGCTGATCAGCTCACATCCAAAGGCCTGTCCCAAGCTGTTTTCTGTCAGATACGGTTCTTGTTTAGCTGTTGTATGAATGCAGTCCAATTCTCATTACACTGAGGGGTGTCTGGCACTAGTTCCAAACAATTTACAAACATGCTCATTTTTTATAAACGCCTGTTTGATTCAGAGCATTCTACATAGGACAAAAGCCATTCTATTCAAGGTACAGTATTTGCCAAATCAACTTTCACCATTTGTTCACATTAAGAAATCAAATGGTTTATTTAGTTTGCCTTCAAGTCTCCATGTTCAATACTTTCAACTGATTAATTTAGGAAAATTAATGCCATGAGTGATCTTTAGTTTACTATGAACAGTGTAAATATTTCTGCTGTTCATGGAAAATCTAAAACTCATTCGCCCCACATTGTATTAGGACAAACATGACCCAAATATGCAAGGAGATGATTTAAAAATTACCGTAAACTTCTGAAAGAGTTAATCACCTGAGGGCCTGCAGGGAGCGTAAATCTACCGTTTCCCAGACTTGAGATAATCATTCATCTTCTAGTCACATTTACAACACCACTGATCTCTAAACTCAACAGCTGCACTTCTCTTTTCCTTCCAAACCCTTTCATCTGCTGTACTTGGTTTCGGTCTAACTGTTCTGAGGTTCTCATTTAGACACACTCATAGTAACCCAACTGGTATTATTAGCACGCTACCAAGTGTCTATTGCATCTACATACAGCATTTGTGTATCATAAACGTTATTCACAACAAATTCACAACAAAAATACATACAAGGTAACTTAATACTAAAACTTATAAAGGTTCATATGTATTTTAGAAGTACACTTTACCAAAATTACACCATTTGTTTATTCACAAAATAATAGTGAAATTTTGAATAAGAAAAATGATTTGACCATCTGAATTTCCAGAGGGAAAGTTAGCAAGCTGATAAAGTTAGCAAGCAAAATCAGTTTATTATATTTTTGTTAAAAAGTCAGACTGGTAACTCTTGAATGCTAGTCATAACAGGCCAGATACTTGACAACAGAATAAGCAACAGCTGCACAACTTTGGTTTCCCAGTTCCCAGCAACTTCCTCACTCACTCGCTTGAGATGGGACAATGCGGTTTGTTGGCATCTAGACAGTCAAAGAAATGAAGCCATTTTTATAAAGGGAATTTGAACTTTGTTTTTATTTGGTTTTGGTCCTCTGGGGTGCATTTTTAACCTCCAGAGCTTCCATTTACGGCCCAGCTGCCTGCACTTGTGTTCTTATGCTGTATTTTGCTCACGGCAAGTGAAAATACAGTAACAAGCAGAAGCTTAGTCTGAGCCTGGAGAATAAGCAGACAGCTAAGCCTAATGTTTCCCTTTATGTGGTCAATTATCACATCAGACTCATAGTATAATTTGTTTTCAACATGTTTGGTGCAAAAAAAGAGGTTTTATGTTCTTGTTGATGACTGTGGTTGAACACAGCCCTGCTCATTAACTTAAACTTTCTGTATTCTGTCCAGCACACTTCCATAAGGGAGCTATGCTGGCCAATGACATGTAAACACAGAACTGCGCTGTGTTTGATTGACTAGCTGTGCTGAATGACTCCCAGTACAGCAGACTGGGCACTGGGCCAGCACAGACAATCTTCCCTCCGGAGATTGAGGTGGATTTTAATAGCTGATGAATGAGTGCTGATAGCGAACTCAGAGCTTGTATTACTTATGCCATAGCTAATCTATGTACATAGTGATGCTGAGAGCATGAGATTTTGCAGAGATACTGCACGCACGCACACACACACACTTCTGGTAGTGATTCAGAGTGTGTTGAAATGTACACACAATTTCACTTCGTTTTTTAATGAGCACACATACATATAAGCTAGAACACACACAGTTAAGCACTGTTATGAAATCTACATACACTTATTTTCAGCTGATCAGTACATACGCTAACGTGTTACACACGTGCACAAGAGAAACATTGATTCTGACCAGCTGCACACACCATGAGGTAACAATTACTGCTCTATTGTTGTAAGCCAGTGTTTCAAATTTTACTCTGTCGAAACTATGCAATTTTGAGAAATACAGCAATTCAAGGTCTGTCTTAGGTCTGGCTGTCTTAGCTGATCTGTTAAATGATTTAAGGCAGTTTTCAGCTGGTCTACCTGGGAGAACACCTAAACCACCTTGGTCCGACTGGTAGACCAACTTAAACCACCAGAAACTTGCTTGTAGGCTGGTTAATAATGTTTTTCAGGAGTGTGGTTGCTGGGGACTTACAGCTTTTGTGTTTTTCTTTTTTGTTACCCAACATTAAAGCTTTACCCAATGTAATCCCATAAGATAGAATATGCTGTCTGCTGCATATGATGCCCCAATACATGTGATACTCTAATAAGCAGCACATGCATTCCTGCAAGTGCAACATGCCTCTATAGATGCAAATTGCATTAAAAAAAATGAATGGAAAGAAACTGATGCATATGCTTTAAGGACACCTTACAACAACTGAATGCTAAGAATTCTAGAGAAAACTGATCACAAACATTAATTCTCAATACCTGACTCAGAAATGTTGCTGGGCACATACAGTATCACAATTTAATACTAAACTATAACATTTCTGCAGTTTTCAAAGATTGCATCACAGAAGAACAGCAGTCATAATGCATGAACACGGATACACACTGGGAGCATGTGGCACTGTGGTGCTGAACTTGCCTCTAACTCTCTGCGCAGAGCTGCATGCGAAGAGGAGAATTCCTGCGAGTGTCAGTAGGAGGCTCAAGCGGAGGACAGCGCTGCCTGCCATGGTGCTCTGACTCCAGTCGAGGGAGATGCTGAACAAATTTTCTAAGACTCTTTCTCTGGTTCTTCAGCTGGTGTCAAGACTTCTTCAGCCCTCTGTGTGCAGCTGCTGAGTGATAGTCTGTGAGGAGTCCTCCTGGATGTATAGTGACTGGGGAGGGAGGAGATTGCTGATGTGAGTTTCAATCACACCCACCTTCACCCATCTACGTACACTCACTTGTGGGGGGTGAGCCTGGCTTTCATTTACTGTTCTCTCTCTCTCTAACACTCTATCCTTCCCTCTCTCTCCCGTCCCCCCCCATCACAGCTTTTCCTTGGAACTTGAGTGTAGGTCGGTGCATATGTGTTTTTGTTCTGTCCAGAATTAGACCCAATATATGGACTTGTGACTAACCCCTCCTATGGCAAACAGTACTAAGGGAGTTTAGGTTCCAAGACAACCCTGTGGAAAAACATACTGTAGCAGAAAAGCATAAGATAAGGATGCAGAAGACACCTTCCACCATTTCCTGTGTGACATCATCTAGCAGGGACTACAGTTATCTTCTGTCGTGTCATCACATGCAGACAGAAGCAATACTCTATGAACCCCATGACATGCCCATTGCTAACCGCTGCACATTACGTCTTGTCCAAAAGACATACAAGGCTTACAAACCCTGCCAACACGACCCACCTTTAGGGACGGAGGCTGAAAATGGGGTGGTGGGTGGAAATCGATCCCGACGTCACGCTTGCAGCACGTGCCACCGCACGCAACGTGAAAAGGGGAGCACCCGCTCCAGCGAGTCTCGTCTGACCCACAGGATGTGAACAAAGACACATTCATGAATCACACCGCCCATCATTCGCTGCCAGAAATTATGCAACTACAGGCTAGCATGTGTCTCCCACTACATCATCAGCACAGATGATCATAAAACAAGGGATCACACTCCAGAACGTCCCGTGCTACAAGAGCAGTTATTTTTATGAAAATTATAACAACAGATTATAACAACAGAAAAAAAATAACAATTTGGAAACTCATAGTCAAGTATTACTTGTAAGGTGCTTCAAGCCATGATCACATCTAGAGCTTTTTGCTTTCCACACAAAACTGGAACTGGAACCATTCAGTGCTTTGGGCTAGTGCTGTAAATCTATGTATGTCTTTGCTGCTACATATAAAAATGTGGATTCTACAGCTGGTCCCACTTTGTGCATCTTTGTGATTGCTTGTAAATTCTTAATGAGTCACTTCAAAAGACAGAACTGGACAAATTAGAGAAGACTTGTACACCAGAATCAGATCATTACAGCTTTGTTTTCATACCTAAAAACTTTTCAACCTTTGACCTTTAAGGAGCATGCCTCAAATAGTTAATCTGCCCTTTAACTGTTTAACCTCACCCTGAGGTCAAGTGGTTCACCTGTAAAGTGATCATATAATTTTACAATAATTTAGCCTGAGCTGTGGTATGCTCACTAGGTGTCAGTAAGTTGGACAACCGGTTATTTGTGGCTTTTGCTTAGGATTTCACAACCATGTTTATGAACACACCTCTATTGAAAATAACAGCTTAGACATGCATGAATTCCCATGATATACCAAGTTGGCTTATACCAGTTAGTTGCTGTTCCTGCTCTTTAACCAACACTTACTAGTGATGATGGTTAATCGCTGATAAACCCAGTTGGGACAACAGAACGCCATGCTGGGGACTAAACATGCAAAGACCACAATGGAATTAGATATATTTCTTCATTAAAGCAATGGGGTTTTGAAAAAAAGTCTAGCATGTAAAATCTAAGCAAGGAACAAGAACAGACAAGATGTTTTGGTTGGATGAACATGTCCACCAACACCAGAGCGACAGACAGACAAACGTACATGACACACAGACTGCTCGTGGCCCGTTCTGCTACATATCAAGATGATGAGTGTTGAAACTTCAGGAAAGACATGACGGTAGCGTATGCATGTGTCTGATAAATCACAGCTTATATAACAGCTTCACCATGCCTGGCCTGCAAATTAAGCCGCTTAAAAGGAAAAATCATTCTTTGCTTTACAATGGTACCATTGTGTTTTAGCCTTGGGCGAATAGCATTGGTTAAAGAGTATGACATGGATCTGTGAACTTTCTCTAAAAAGGAAACAAACATTTAAAGTCTCCCCTCCAGCACCTGTCTGCAATATACATAAATATATCTATATAAAAATAGATTATATACAGTAAGATGTTCTATAATCTAACTGTCAGGTCGAATGGCTTTTCACACATATGCTGAAATGGACCTCAAGTTTGGGCTTGTTCTGTTATATTTTACACAGAATAGTTACCGCACTATTCCAAACTGTCCCCATTTACTTACTCTAATGTCATAGAACACCACTGAAACTTATCTTTAAGCTGCTTTTTTCATAATATAATAATTTTTTTAAAATAAATTTTGGACCTTGGCAGCCCTTTCTATACCGTCAACAGCATCAACGAAATCTCCTTTAGTGGTCTATGAAAAACAAAATCATAGGGGTTTGGAACAACATGAGAGTGAGTACACGGTGGGTTTAAATTTTTGAGGAACATTTTTCAGTAAATCTGGTTTCGATCTGTTATTGTAGATGCATGACTTATATTACTGCGAAAACCACAGATGAAAATGTTGCCACAGGTTAATGGCACTTTTCTGATTCAAATGTTTCATTCTGACTCTTAGAATGGCTTTGGGTTTGCGCACATAAACCAGATCCTGCGATTCTACAATTGAATTGATGTATAGATACTGTACATACTGTAGAAGCATTGTTAGTTCCATCTGTGAGACATTTTATGCTGATTAACTCCAGCTCAAAGCGGCACTGAATTATTCCGGCAAACCTTCAACATCACTCTCTGCTGACTTTCATCAAACTCCAGACGCTTGATTTACCAGGCGATACGTTCAACTTGAGAAAAGAGAATGCAGAATGGCCTTTCAAATGCTAAATATACTACAAAGACAAGCAATTTAGGTCTGGCTTTAGAGTTGGCAGATGTTGCCCACTGTGTAGTTTTATTCTCTGGTTACATTTTGGATTTTGCGAAAGAAAAACTGGTATACTGTCCCTAACTGGTTTAAGCTGGTTTTGTTGGCTGGCAAAGCTGATTTTCTGTCTGACCATCTTACAAGTCCCTCAAGCTTCTCTTAAACCAGCAAACAGGCCCAGGCCAGAAGACCAACAAGTGTTGTTTTTCCTTACAAGGTTTGTAAGGGAAAGTTTTACTGTACAGTATTAGGACACAAGTTCAACCATTGATGAACAAAACATGGGAATATTTTGCTGTTATGAGTCGGAAAGATTTTAACACGTGTGTACATTTTCAAAACAGAACCATCCTCTGAAATTGCCTGCTGAGTCACAGTTTGCCATAACTTACCCATCGTCATGTGAGGATAACACACCTGCCTTCAGACATCCATTCATCATCTGTCTGTTTCTACCCTCTAGTGTTGCATTTCCTTCTCTGACCTAGAGATGAAACATTGACCTGGGAGAACTTCAGCATGCTCTTAGGATCATTAACCTCCATTCTATCATCATTCATCATTGTCTTTCAAACATATTTGGCTACCTGCTGGACTAAACCACTAATCTCACATCTAACCCAGATGTTACCTTGTAGATCACTCTGTACAATTGGAACTGGACCGAAGATGTTCAGGAACAGTTTGTGCAGCCCGTTACATTGATGAAAGCTGATGTATATCAATTACTGTGTGTGAGTTGATGCTGGCCTTGGCAAGTGTTTGTTTTGTTTTGCTGAAAGTAGGGGCAGGCCCTCGCAATTGTCTGGACCAGCTGTACATCTGGCTGAGAAGAAACGTCCTGAACCCCTTTGAAAGAACAGCATGTTGGATCACAATTTTCCAGCAATTTATTTGCATGTCTAGGGGAAGAGTAGATCATTGGGTAAATGTAGGACAAAATGTCTATTCACACTGTGGTTGAGATCCAGATGAGATCCAATGACTGTTAATGATCTGGACATCTTGTGCATAAATCTGTGGATGTTACATGTTCCACATGTTCATGGTGGAAAGAGCTGCAGCGAGTCAAAGTTTATTGTCTCCTGCTTGAGGGGCCCTATACATTCTGCTCTGGGGGTCAAACCTGCCCTAGCACTCTTACAAATCAGTACAAAATAGTTACAAAAAAGTATGTATGTCCATCTAAATGTCCATCTAAAACTCTTGCACAAGTATGAATGCATAATGCAGAATGACTGGACAGATATGATTACATGATAGTTTTTTTGCAGGCAGTTGCTGTAGTTACAACATTTACCAGCAGGGGCTAACTGGGCCATGCTAACACCAAGCATGGACCTCTTGGAGGAAACCCAAAGACCTAAAAGACACAGAGGCAAATAGCTTTCTTTGATTCCCTAAAAAAAACTAAAAAACTCGCTGCCTCGCTTTTTCTTTTTATTGCGGTTGACATAGTGATATAAGATATTGCTGTGTTTTGCTCATTGCTTGTATGAAAGAAAGAAAGACAAAAGAAAGAAAGAAAGAAAGAAAGAAAGAAAGAAAGAAAGACAGAAACAAAAAGAAAGAAAAGAAAGAGAAAAAAGTCAGAAACAAAAAGAAGAAAAGACAGACAGAAAAAAACAGAAACAAAAAGAAAGACAGAAAGAAAGAAAAGAAAGAAAGAAAAGAAAGACAAAAAAGAAAGAAAGAAAGAACACACACACACACACACAAAGTTGTGTGCCTGGAAGATACTTGCAGATGTAACCCATATGGGCCACTCTTGGACCATTTGGCCAAATCTGTTTCTGTTAACTCTGTTTACTCTGCCTAAAGTCAAATCACATATTGGGTTTTCTTGTGGTGATTTGTTGGTAGACTGACTTTGATGGTAAGCTGAGATTGGTTACGCTACAAACCAGAGCACCAGAGCATTAATTTGCTGCTTTTTATTTAATTAGTGTCCCAAAATTTGTAGCACATCACACTCAGATAATCCCACAGTAGGTCTTAACACTTGACACAACTCCAGATGGTTGGTACACTATACGGCTGCATTTGAAAGTGTTCAGTCATCAGGCCGTCAAACAGTGTTTTGGAAAGTTTGTTTAGAAGCATCTGGAGCTGGTATTTTTCTATTTGGATGAAAATGATTCACCACTCAACAACTGAACAACTGCTTCAATTCGTCAATGATTTCATCAATAATTTGACAAGTACTTTCATTCATGTTACCTTTAACCATTGGATTTTAAGAACTATCTTGGGTAATCAGATCACGTGTTATTGTATAAAGATGATAAAGTACAAAAACTGGTACTTATGTTCTATCAGATACTCCTGAATAATTTTAGTATTAAACGGTTAACTTAGCAAATTGGTATTGACTTACATTTTCCAATTATTTTCTTCTTAAAAATG
>JBAJNP010003934.1:0-13273 GCA_036877545.1 Yasuhikotakia modesta
TTTTTAAATTTATTTGAGAATTAGTGGGGGTTTTGAAATTTATTTGCGAATTGTTTGATGTGCAGTCAAACAAGAACGTGAGAATGTGCAGTCCAATGAAAAGGCAGAATACTTCTTAACACACTCCAAAAGCTGCAAATATTCTTTTATGTATATTGTCAGAGCTTGTAAGCTGAACCTTTTTTTGTTTTGTTTTTTACACCCTTGAAAGGGCATCAACCTGAGCCTGAAGCATTTGATCAGCATTCTTACCTCTCCGCCATCCACCATTTTGTCAGATCCAGCAGTAGTAATGGCGAGGCTCCGGGCGTTTCAGGCTGAGTGGGCGACTGGTGAACCCAGCCTGAAGAGTCCATCACCCGTCACAGCTTCGCTTCATCTGCAGGCATTCATTCTCAGACAGTGACAGTTATCTAGGCAGATTTTTGTCCCCTCTAGAACCAAATAAATCATGTCCAACCTTGGACAGGCTGGGACGGGCAGAAAGTTCACAACATCATGGGTCACATTTACAAGTTGACCACCCTGCTGAACTTTGTCATTTGTCAGATTGGTAACCTCTGCCTCCACTTTGTCACTCACAAACACTGTCGAAATGACAAATTAAGTTCTTTCAAACATACCAAAACAATAGCAGACAGTAATAAAAACAGACGATGTGTTTGCTCACAAGGTGGAACGAATGAGGTACAACAAAGCAGCGTTTTATTCTATGAAAGATTTTTTTTTCATGTATCTGCCCATGAGGTTCATTCATCATAGTTCGTAATTTAATTTGGCACATTTGCCCTTGCAGGTATTTTGCACCAGCACAGAACATATTAAAATTCGCAAATTTAAAGCATATATGAAAGGAGGGAATTGAAGCAAACGCACAGAATAAAATGGGAAGCTTTTATTGCCCACAGATTGTTTAAAGAGTAAAACATGTTGAGTAGCCGGCACTGAGTGCAGTCAGTAGTGAAGAACACTGAACGGTTTATAGTGTGGGTGAGTGATTCAGAAAACAGGTGCGCTCTGGCTGTAGGACGCCCAGCTTAGTCTTCCATATCATGTGCATCGTAAAAATAGTTGAGACAAACAGTGTAACAGGGAAGATGACATTTCTTAGTGTCTTGTCTTTCAGCACAGATTTGTTCAGTACAGTCTATTCACTGGTCAACTTCCATGACTGCTGTCCTTGGTGAGCAAAACTCAAGGTGGGTTATGCTTTACTATGAGAAATAAATCCTTTTTTAGATTTAAGATAGCATACCAACTTTAATTTATCCATTCTCTTTTGGCCCCTCCCCCAAATTCATTTGCAATAATCCAACTTCAAACATTAAGTACTGCCTCATAAAATTACCTTTCACATTTTATTACTGTCAGCTAATTATACACGAAAATAAATAAATGTTAAACTGTAATGCCTTCTTTCATTATTGCTTTCTGAATTGGAAAAATTAAAATGGACGGTGAAAACACTTCTTTTTTTTTTTAGTAGCTTTTGCAAAGCTCCACTATTAGCAGTCCTCATTTTCACCTCACATCATTCATCCTATTGAGGTTTAGACATTTTGCTTGCCTGAGAGACAAACAAATGGTAAAAATATCAGACTTGAGAAAGGGTCAGAATCTTATATCTTAGGATCAAAATGTCTTGAACACCTGGGAGTGTGTTTCTTTGACTTTCTTTTTCCAACAAAAAGCTAAGCCTTAGCCTTATGGCATCAGAATATCATAGAGACATGGGGGTCTTTATCCCTGGGGCCGTGTATTGAGACCCTTTTGTAATGCCCCTGGGGTCTCTAGCCATATCTTTGCTCCATAACATCATACAGACATAGGAGGCTGGGCTCTTTTGACTCTGCTGATGTACTTAAGCACACGTGGGACCCCAGTCACATTTCAGGACCACATTATTATAAATACATAGGGGTGAATTCTTTGATGTGGCATATAGTAGTTAGGCCATATGTAATGTCTCAAAGGCCCATACCTCCACACCTGTGGAGGCCCCTGGGGGTCTTGGCCATATCTAGGTTGGAGTAACAGAGAGAGATGGAGGTGAGGTCTTTTAGACTTAGACTTGCAGCACAGTACAGAGAATTTCGATATTGTAGTGGTGAGTTTTGAAGCGGCAGCCACATTTTCTTCAAAAAATAAACCTATCTTGTTTTAAATCGCTATGACCGTGCTACAGAGCAAATGTTTTTATTCTGAAAAACTGCACTAAACTTTTAAAATTTAGAATTAAAGGTCAGATTGGGGTTAAAACTGAAAGAAAAAATAAAACTGGCTTAGAAAAATAAGCATGAATTTCTTTCAAGCCTTATTTATAACTATGAGGGATTTCTGTCAAAAAAATAATTGTACTTGTACAAGCAAACAAATGATGTATAACTTAGAAAATAGTATAGTCACAATAATATGTGATAGCACACATCATTGACCCAGATTGCACATGTTAATTGTTCACACATTATAAATAGAATGTACTATTGCCTATAGTGATAATGCCACAAATGTTTCGTTTAATCTCCTAATGCAAATAAATGCAATATTTCATGTATGTGTCACATAACATTACACAACCACACACATACTTAAGGTTAGATCTGTTGTTACCATAGCAACAATAAACACATAAACTTGTGGGACTGTATTTAATTTTCAGGTTTATAAATAACAAGCACTGTCAATGACCCTTCGATAGAATATCCATTATGTGAAAATGAACTAACAAATGAAAGGCTCTTGAAAGTAAAACGCCATAAGCACCTGACCCTGGCCCAGTTGTCTCATTAAAACACTATTCATTCATGGCACTTAAACTGAAGGGCAATAGAAAACTCAACTCTCACATTCATGCGGAGTCTTTGTGGAACCCTTGAGGTTTGCATTAGTATGGAAGGAATAGTTATAAGAATGCCTCATTTTTCTAGCACAAATGCAAAGAAGGGTTCTGTTTTTAGCACCAGAATCCTTTAACTGTGAGACATTGATGTGATTGTAGTGGTTGACAATGATTTAGTTTGTAAATGTATGATGAACTTCAATCCATGCGCTTGTCTCTTTTGTTATTTTGTCCGGTTAGCAGGTGTGTTTGTGTATTTCTTAGATGTTGCTGTTTTGTATAAAGATTGTTATGGTGTTTTCTGTTATTGAAGTAACAACTTAGTCTCTAATGTTTATCCTAAAATTGCTTAGGAGAAACTGACATAACTGAGATGATTGTTGACATACAATGCAGCTATAAAATAACAAAACTATTAAATCAATGTAGATTGTTTAGTTAATATAATCTGGTTTATGGTAATTGTTTTTTTTTTCAGAAACATCTGGGATCTTTTGCTTCTAGAATAAAAAATTGAGAAACACTGGAATGATTTTCTTTTTTATTGGACAGGTGCATCACAGGAAGTACAAAATATTTTTCTTCCTCACTGTAGTTACAAAGGCTGCTTACAGTTACACTGTTTCTGCATCTGTAATATATATTTTTCTCATTTTAATATAATTTGCCTTAATGCAAATTGATAGCATTTGTACGACCCTCTGGTGTAAGGTAAAATAATGTAAAACAACTACATTAACATTCATTTAAGTCGTTCATTTGGCTCTATATTGTCCCACATCAGTGCTTCTGCTGTCTCAGACTGCCATCTGCTCATCACAAATCCCACATTCAGGCTACTTCATTACGTCTGGACTGAGATTAGCAAGTGACACCAGACTGTTCTGCTATGAATAAAACATCAATAACGTTCTTGTCCAATAGATTTCCCATGTTCTTCTACGAGGAACTGGAGATTGACTCATTTTTACACAAGAGAGTACAGTATGTCCTCCTGTACCGCGACTAGATGCGGTTCAATATTATCACTTCCTTTTAAAAATTGTGGTCCTTTGAGACGATGTGCAGGGTTGCCCTCACGGCACTGGCGCTCTGAATAATTCACTGAGGCCAGGAGGACACCTGCTGTCCCATCAGCACAGCTGGGGCTCTGACTGCTCTCCACAGCTGCCCAGACACATGTCTACACTAATTGCAGTTTGGGGCAAGAAAGTGGTTTATACTGCACACAGGATAAAAGATGATAAAGAACGATAGACGGGCAGGGAGAATGAGGAAGTTAGCCGGTAAGACATTCTGCATCTTGGAATCATCCCTGAGGGACGTGTTTTTATAAAGAACAGGACTTGCTTTGTATTGATCTGAGCAGAGGAATCTATTAATCAGGTCCTCATTTTCCTGGATGGACACAGCTGAGGGAGCAAAACAACTCAGGGGTCATGTATCATTTATTTGTGTATGAAAAAAATAAACAATGAAAGTGTAACATGTGATCTTGACCATATCTTCTCTCTCAACCGGAAACAGACAGAAATGGAAAGTTGTAGTCAGAAGAAGCAAATTCTCAGGAGATTGCTTGATGGTTCTTGTTAGCATTGACATTCTGTAGACCAACTTTGAGTAAATAAATGACTCACAATGACTCAAATTAACAAGGAGCTTTACTTTTCAAGAATTGCTTTGCCTTACGCAAGACAAATATTCATTTTTCAGCCTTTAATAGAAACCACCGCAACGGTCACAGACGTTATCGAACCGAGCATGCGAAATCATCCACCAGCTTCTGGAGAAAGTGGGATGTATGAATATTTTTATGTCAAACTGAGATGTTATCTCAGAGTAGGAGTTGTCAAGGGAGAAAAGCAAAGTTTTCTTGAAATATGATTATTTTGTGATACTGTGTGATGTGATGCTTTCTAGTGTGCAGGACTAGGTGGAACACACTCCATTTGTGATGTGCTGTCTGCATACTGCTGTGACAACTGCTTACTGGATGGTTGCATCTCGTAGAGTGATGTGTGATGCATTGAGTCTCACTGAGAGTGAAATGAGAAGACAGATACTCTACATTTAAATTGACTCGAACTGACTCTTTACCATCAAAACAAACAGTATGACAGTGCTAACGATGGCATTCATGTTTAACTGATAGATATAGACGTACAGCGTTATATTCCTGACTGAATTGTTTCTCTTTCATTCCTAATTGCAGAAAATGGGTGTCAATAAACAGTAATATTTGTGAATTTACACACAAAATCTTAAACTGATTATGCTTAATAGCCAGAACTCAGTGATTTAAATTCTGTTTTTATGGGTAAATATAAAAACTATTTACGAGCGTCCTACCACAAATTGCAAAACTACTTTCTGATTCCTTTATTGTGATTAATCTAGATGTTTTAAATCACAAGAATATTACACTGCTTTCTTGAGGTCAATCTGGCCACATTTTTAGTCCTCACCAGCCTTAGTAACTGCAGGTGTATCTTGTACCATCCACAGATGTGATATAAAGGTCCACACCATTGCGCTACATGCAAGAAAACCACCTGACCTTCCGTCCTCTCCTGCACAAACGTTCCATTCATTATCTCATTTATGTTATATCAACGTGTCTCCTGCCATAGCGGATGACTGAATATACAGCCTATGCAAATGACGTTGCTCAGCTCGAGACAGGAAACCAAAGCAAATCCCAACAGACCTTTTACATCTCTGCAGAAAACAGACAGGTTGACGTTCATCTAAAACCAGCCAACCCCAACACCAAAACATACAATTAATAGATTAGGCAGTGCAAGGATGGCAGTATTAAGACAGCTCAAAGCAAATAGTGACATATCGAGATTGCGAAGCACAGGTCTAGCCCAGGCTAATGAGGAGTGATTTGAGGGTTAGCCTGAGATATAATTACTGCATCCACCTCTGCTGCTCAATGAGCCTTGGGTCTCCCGGGACTCGGGCTATTTCCAGTCAGTAATAGGGAGCTAAGCTCGACTTGCCTGATCAAATTGTCTGCCGATGGCAGGTTTTTGCTTTCCTGATCGTCCCAACAGAGACAAAGAGCTGGCCCATGAAGCAGTTTTTCTTTTTGTCACCTAAAGAACAACAAATTTAAAAGCCAAAGTAGTCCCAAGAGATGTGCCGTTTGCTCTCAGGTCCTCTCAGACGTTTGATTTATGTGAAGACGTTCAAAGAGAACCACGTAATGAAGATCTCACACCCAATAACTTCAGAACTCTGAAGAAGTGAATGTGTTTTTGAGTGAGCAGGTCCATCATTGCCTCAGCATGTAGTTACATGACTAATGTGTTGCAAGAAGAACAAGGGATAACCCAGTTTACCGTGAATGCCGCCATCTGGAAGTGGGTCCCTAGTGTTTGCCTCCAACATAAGAGATGGGTGTTTGAATATGTACAGTAGGTGCACATGACCTGATCTTTGCATGTGCGATATGTTCTGCAACACTACATGTGTTTCAGAAATGTGTTTGTCAAAATATCATGGGAGAGTTTTGTAATTTGTTATTAACTTCATCATTACAAAGCTACAGTATACAGCCAAACAGAAATGTGTAACTCAACAGGGACTTTTATCTACAATATGGGTTGTAGGAAAGATAGTGCTTTATATTTTTAAATTGGACCCACATGTTCACAGTCTGTCAAATAATTGAAGATTATCTGAGCAGGAACTCGATGAACGACCAGGATTTCAGAGAAGGCTTGTCACAGAACAAACTCTCTAGCAGATAGTTTGCATTGTTAGAGGAAGTTTATCAGTTCAGGGGATCTTAAATCTATTTTTCTTGCTTTCAAAAGTACAGCACGAAGAGCAAAGCCATTCCCTGTCGACCTTTCTGAGTTGTCATGACAACATGAGCAGGGGACCTCTGCTTCCATGTCACTGCTTGCAGATCCCTTCGGAATGAAACTCAGCAAGGTCTACAGAGTTCTATAGCAATACATTGTATTAAGCTTCAGTTCTAAAATCCAGCGAAGGTTTTATCATGTCTATTGAAAAGATGTTTTTAAGATTTAAATAAGTGTGTTGCTATATATATATATATATATATACGCCATATATATTATATGTCATTTTTCATTAATTCCGTCGCATGCTAAACTAGTGTAGCCATTACTGTAAAAATTGACATTTATTATGTTACCAAATGCAGGTAAAACAAAAGTACCTGATTTCTTCAGAACTGCAAAAAGACAGCAAAAGAAAACAAACTCTGAGTTGATTAAAAACAATCACTTTATAAATGTCAGTGTATTTTCCTTGCTTAGCACCACTATTATCTGCAGAACTGCGTAGCTAATTTTCAAATTTGAGTCAAATGTAAGTGTGTAAATCACGGTATGTTGTAAATGCATCTGTCCATTTTCATTTTCAGAATTTGTGCTGTTCCAGTCACCAAACCAGAGAAAGGTCATCTGAAAAATATCAGAAAAAATCAGACACTCATATCCTGCTCTGTTTGCACATCCGAAGATGCTGGCAGCAGCCCTGTGTCTTTGTCTTTGGATTACCATGAGCCGGAGGTGACACATAAAGGTGGTGTGAGGGTGAGAATCTTTATCCCTTGTGGATGGTCATCACAGCCCATCTCAGCCTTTGCCTGAGATGGGTATGTGAGAATGTGAGAACTCATGAGAACGTGCTCATGAGCCACTGTCGTCTCACATTCATCATCTGCCACGTTTGGTCTGGAAGAAATATGCCTTTGGAGCTGCCATCTTTCATGGGAGACACCATGTGAAGCCTCCATTTGTTTTGTGGACATAAAGTTCCTTTAATTCTGCTGAAAGAGTCACAGAGCCTGAAGGCTTGTGGATAAGTACTTTAACCATCAGGGCGATTCACTAGTGGCATGTGTCACAAACCGTATTGTTTACAAGGAACTGCTGCAGAAATTAATCTTGAGTTCATCTGGCATTTGGGGGTTCATGCTTAAAATATTTTAAAAAACAAACAAACATTGATCTTAGAAGAGGGGGCGAACTCGTTCGACTGGATTCAGACTCGCTCGCTGTGATAAATAGCTCAGAGACCAGACATTTGCAGTGGAGGTTTCTCATTTAGCACATACAGTCTCTTTTAACAGCCTATAGTAAAAGGGATTTTTTTTAAAGACAGGCAATTAAAAAGACAGCTAATTTAAGGCCTTTGATAAATTTCTTACCATGCAAACAATTGTAAAATTGCAGAATAACAATAAAAATCTGCCATATTTTGTTGTAAAAGGGCTTTTTTTATGTATCTTGTTTGAAAAAAGAACAAACTAAGTTTGTCCTGTTATTAGTCATTACCGCAATGGGAGCAAAGTTCTGCTTTTGTGTCAAAGCACTCTAGGCACATAAGGAGGGTGACAATAAGAGACTCGGCAAGGTCCACTGGAATATTGAACACTGGCACTGGTGTAATGGTAAAATGATTGATTGGCATCTTCTGGAGAAAAGGGTGAGTGTGTATATTAGAGAAACATATAGAGAGAAGATTGTTCAATTGTTGTTAAAGCAATGCTTTGAAATGCATAGTATATACATTTTGTATATAATATACAGACATACATACAGTAGAGAGGTCACTCAGTAAGGTAGACATCTTTGCATTGTAGTATTTTACAGTAGTTTCCAAAAATCCAATTCACAACATGATTCATAACAAGGTCACTTAAAGAAATGAATCACCATTGTGACAGTTCTGCAGCCTGAGGCACTTCAAACAATTTCTGACTATCTGATTGCTTTGATCTGTTACCATCTGGGCCACAATATACCGCTTAAGACACAACTGCCCCCCAACATTAGCATTCAATAATGGCCTTCATATAACTCATATGAAAATGCGGATGACAGGTAAATTCGGTCACATGGTTTTCAAATGACATACAAAGGTCACGAGCGGCCGTGACACCATTAGACAGATTAATCCATCTTAATATAATGTATGTATGAGGTAAAGTAAGAGAATCAGGTAAATGCAAAATACACCTTACAGAATGGTGGTATTTCTTTTTCTTTGATGCGGATCGTGAATTTCTGTCCTTTAATGTGAAGCGCATCGGCAGGCTGTAAAGGTAACAGTGAATTTATAGCAGGGGTGTCAAGCCATTTGATGCAAAGAGATATAAATACTTTCAGCTCACCAAAAGGAAACATTTGCAGGAACAGAGGGAAGTTTATATCTTAACATCTCCTGGGACCCGTTCTCTTGAAAGGAATGTTTTACAGGCATTACAACCAAGCGGGAATCTCCTGGGAATTTTGTGCAGGCAAATATCACTTTACCTCATCCACAATTTTTTTCATTGCATAAAGAGATGAAAATATTCATGATGTCCTGGTTTCCAGATGCACTAGCAGACAGTCGTAAGTTGCAAACTCGGTGCTGGGTGTGAAATCAAAAGGACTCACACAAAGCAAGCTTTAGCTAAAACACAATTAGCTGATATTGTCTGAACTAAACACCTGTTCTATACACATACTGCAACAATATATATAAATATATATAATGAATTCCTAGTTCCTAATTCATCAAATGTTCAATAAGAATGTCCTTCTTATATTGCATAGATTATCTTTTTTGTTTTAATATCTTGAGTCATGAATAATGAAAAATTCTATATTTCAGTCACATGCTAACAGAGATCATTAATCATGGCTGTACCTGATTTAAAACCTTCTTGAATCAGTAACTTAGACTACTGTGCAAGATGTTTCTCATAGTTGTTTAACTAGTTGCACAACAGATTCAGGAACTCCCACAAACTCCTCTATGAATTCAAAATCGTCACTTTAGAAACAGGCACGATGTCTTGACCCGTTTCTGAGAAGTTACTGTATGTGTGAGTGAGAGTGATGGCGAGAGAGACAACACCACAGCCCATGTGTGATTGCCTCCATCTGCCGTGACGTCAGCCGTATCATTTCAACATGTCAGAATGAACGGATAATGTCCTGTTCTGTACCTCTCAGAAAACAGATTTGAGGACTGTTATATAAAATGAAGTTTTATTATACCATTTTCTTTATACCATTTCACACAAATACAGTTTATTTGTAGACGTTGTCAACTGAACATTTGTACCATAGACTACTATTTAGCGCTGCTTTAGCAAGGCTTCAGTATGGCTGCTGTAGATTAGTGACCTGTGAATTTTCTCTGTGTAATCATCTCATGGATTCAGAGTGCGGCCAGATTTGTGTTGAACATTGGTTTGCTGGCTGTCCTCCTCATCTGCTTGACCTTACCCATCTGTCTGACCTTCTCCTGAAACGCTGCCCTTACAACTGCTAATTATGCACATAAAAGTACCGCCCTGAAAACTCATGCTAGCACCAACTTGGACTTCTTTCCTCAAAAACAGATAGAGAGAAAGACAAATTGAAATACGTTCTGCCTTAAACTAGACCTTGATTCCAAAATTGTTTGTTTTGTACATGGCTAAGAGTGACAAAAATGTTTGTTTTTCCTCAGGTTTGCATGCCTAATTGATTTTGAGTGACTTGTTTTTGTTTTAGAAAAAAAAAGCGATTGCTTTTTTAGACTAGCGGTATTTGTTGTGGAAAAATACAGCCAAGTTCTGGCGCCATCCACCAGTGGCAAAAAAACTGATTACTTCAATCTAGTATGAATTTTGGAGTTCTCATTACACCACATAAAACAGAAAGGAAAATGAAATGAGACAAGCTGTCAGATATTTTATTTGACTGTCAACTCTTCCCTGTGGTCCTAATCTCATACAACACTGTATCAATTACTCCGCAGGATAGAAAAGGGAACATTGAAAATGATGGCGGTATCTTACACTTCTGAGGCCCAAGATTGACTGAATTGTTTAATATTTAATTTTTGCTGCCTTTATTCATCTGTGTGTTTATTTATCAGCATTTATTGATTCTCTGTTTTAACAAGTCATATATCATTCAGCTATAGATCCGTCTACCACAAGAGGCATTTTAGGTATGTAAACACGATATAGTTTATGTACATAAATCAGGCCTCTGTAAGAAGATCAATCACCATGAGCTACGGAAAAAATATTCAATACTCTTTCTTCTTCTGCTTACAGGTTCATATGTACGTAGTCCAGACATCTCATCCATCACTGAAACAATAGAATTCTCTCAAAGTCTGTTGCTTGTCCCTGATGGATAATTGACAGATCGGCTGTCTATACTAAGTATAAAAAGTCAAAATCCCAAAGCTGACAAGAACACTTTTGAGGTGACAAAATCTATAAATAGTTTGGTCACATGATGTACGGTATTGATCTATTTTAATGGATGATAAGATGCATTAATACAAAAACAAAATATGTTTGAAGTGTGGAACACACGTTAAAATATGATTGAAATTTAAAGTGTCATACTGACAGTGTGAAAGACAAATTTCTATTTTGATCTGTACTTTAAAGACAATTGTTGATGTACAACGTACAGATGCAAACTCTGAAGTTAAGATATATGTGACATATACATATATGTTCCTTGTGGCAGCACAGTGTGTCAAGCATTTAGTTTAGGGGAAAAGTAGATTGTTAATGAGTAGTATCCTTTTTTACATGCATGTTATTTAACTCTCTAAAGGCAATTAAAGTTAATGTACATTTGGGAATTCCCAAACTATATTACAAATTATATTCATATAAAATTATGGATTTTCTAACCTTTGGAGACTCTAACATGAATTAGGGTTACATTGATAATGTCTGTATACAGAATTAATTGCGTGGAGACCAACACATGAACAGTATGTAGTTTGTGTTTATATTGTCCCTTGTTGGCTATCTTAGATTCCAGAGTGGAACCACATTAATTATTTTTAATTTCTCTCACTTTATAAATTAGTTTATGTAGTTTGTGTTTTTAATTATGAGTCATTGTCCACATCAACACTTGAAGCCCCCAACTCATAATTTCTACTCAATAAAATATATATAATATAAACAATATAATGGGTATAATAGTATAATAGATACATCTTGAGTTTTAGTTGTTTTGTCGTATTTAAATGGTTGTTTTGTGTTTTTGTAAAACATTTTGAAGCCACAGCCTTCTGGTTCAGAAACATTTTGAGGAAAGAGAGTTTAAATGAATATTGGTAGTTTGATTTTGATGTTTTAAATTGGCAATAATCGTTTTTCACATTTCAAACCTTTTGCTCTAAAACATACTTATTTTCTTGTTTGTAGATAAAAGCCTTCTTGTGTGATATTGCTTTAATATATGTTTACATCTAGAAGACACGTATACATATACGCCTCCCATTCCTTGAGCTAAGAAGTTTTCACAGGACAAAAGCAATCTAAAATACTTGCGGAAGAAAAATAGAAACAGTTTAGAGCCATTGCTTCCAAAACCATCAAAGGAGGCACGCTGCAATCTCCTGCAATCATCTTTGCTATTTCTCATGATATTCTGGCTATACTTGTGACGGGTCGCAGGAGAGAAGGTCTGTGATACAGCCTGTAACTCTCCAGAGACCTTGAGTCATCCTGCGATAGTGCAGGGACGGTCTGACCAATCAGATTCCTTGTCAGAGTTGGGTATATTCATTCATTAATTTTCAGAAATCACCTTGGGTTTTGGCTAATTTTGTCCCATGTTATTAAATTGTGAGTTCATATCTTCAGAAACAATAGGGCCATGTTGCTCATGGTATATGACCTCAATTCATCATGTATAATGTCAGTTATTCACAGCTGAGAACCGGAATTCTCAGACATCTACAAAGAAACATGAAAGTGAATACAGTTAATGTACGTATGAGGCCAGGTCTTTGTTATTGCACTTTGTACATTCACAAAATTTATTTTTCATGCTCACTGGGCTGGCAGGAGAATCTTCACGAAGCTTCCAAACTTTGAGTCCACAATTTTTCTCACCTGTCTTTTCTTTTGACTCTTTGCCTATATAGAACACTATGTTGAAATGTAGATTTCAGATATACATAAAAACCTATTTAATATGTTAATGATCTATAAAATGTTGGGACAGATTAGAATTGGAAAGATTAAAGCGTAAATGAGTGCACCATAATGGCTCCATAAATAATTTATCATTTTATTTTAATGACAATTGTCTGAATCACATCCCCCCACCAGAACACATTAAACTGTGAAAATGACTAATACAATGTTTTAAGTAAATTAGTTTACAAAGCAATACAACAAATATTACAAGCATAAATCAAATACACAGAATAATTTGTTTTATAAATACAAGGATAAATTATTTTATAAATCTTAATTTCATTTCATTACAGTAATCGGTTTTTGTAATTATATTAATGGGGATTGCAGGATGTGAATAATTGTCATTAATATAACTTCCCCAATACAAAATACCTGATTAGTCCTATTAAGCCTAAATGAAAGTGAAGTGAAAGTGACGTGTTTGTCAGTTACGGTTGCCCATAACC
>JBAJNP010003934.1:13387-36337 GCA_036877545.1 Yasuhikotakia modesta
GGGAGCAATCGGGGGTTAGGTGCCTTGCTCAAGGGCACTTCAGTTGCTATCTGCCGGTGCTGGAATCGAACCAGCAACCTACTGATTACAAGCCCGACTCCTTAAGCAGTAGACCACAACTGCCCCTACTTAATTACACAATTAAATGGGCTTAATTGTGTAATTAAATTCTATTTTTCCTTCTTTTCCTTTAGGGTGTCCCATGAAATAGGTCTTGGAAAGTTCTTATACAAGTGCTGTGGGATACACCTGGAAATTCAAGTGTTTTCCCTACAAAATCATGCATATTCAGTGACTGTCTCAAAAAATCCCAAACAGTGTCATGATTAAGACCTGCTTGTTCTTAAATACCTCAGCAGGGCATTAATACACACTCCCCTATGTGTTCATTTTAAGAGCCCATAAATTTTGCAGTTTGTCTAAACCTGTTACCAAAGGATTCATGCTGTGTGAGGCAAAACAGTAGAACAAGAACGATATTACCATGTATTTTTATCCTCTAATTATTCTGCCTGTACCAGACTAAAGACACTCAAGACTCATATTTATATCAAGCTGAAGCAAAAAACACAGATCTGTTTCATATATTAAACAGACTCGTGCTACATTCAGATTAGACTGGTGCTACGGTAGCAATACACTCACCGTCATTTTCTTTAGGAAAGGCACAATTTATAAATATTGTTTCAAAAAGTCAACTATGTATTTGTATAGCTGGAGGTCTAAGAAAAGATAAATTGCAAGGCACCTGTTTGTACAGAGACATGACTGCCACTATGTGCTCCATGAGTATAAACAACAGCATGTGTGATGTTAGTTTCATCAAAAGCCAGCAGGGCAACAAAGGGAGATGAGAAGACATGGAGCGCCTTTCAGATGTACTTAGACCTCCTGGGGTTCCATTGATATCTCACAATTTGAACAAATCACCTAATGAAGACAGCTTTTTAAAGTAACACAATCTTTTGGATAGTCAAAAATAAATAAACAAACTCTTACACAACCTGTTCCACTGAGGAAAAAAAGACAGTACAGGAGATAAAAGTTTAAGGAGTGTTGTTCTGAAAAAAAGCCTCATTGGTAGTCTTGCTTTGGAAACCAATCCACATTGGCCCCTGAGGGAATATTATGCGGCCCCAATTTACTGTCAGTCTCTTTTGTCATTCCATGGATTTTAGGTGATCTTTGAACTTAATTTCTTTCATATTTCACCTACATGAAGGTTAAGGAGGAATTTGGAGGTGAGGAACAGTGGCAAATGGTCCTTTGGTTTTTTTTATTATTATTTTGTAAGTGAATTTGACTAAAGTGAAGCGCACACTATCAAAGAACGCAGCAAATCAAATTGAAAATACGTAGGTGTGGAATATTTCTTTCCGCTAGAACTTCTCATCTGAAGTTAGGGATACAACTGCTAATTTAGGTCCTCCTGACAGGAAAACGTAAGCGTTCTTCAAAGCCAGCCTGGGAGTCTTTGTCTGCTTTAGCGTCAACATTGCAGCATATTTCTCTGAGGGTGAAGAAATAATTGGCTGCATTGTGAGAGGTATATGTGTCAGGTCTGATAAGCGATATACTAGTGATGTACATGATGACATGAAAGAGACATGGAAGAAGTCTTTCTTTTGAACTTTCAATGTGTTGATAAAGTATGCATCCATATTTAATGTCTTGAAATTCACCAACAGCCTATGAGATATCGCTGAAACGTGGGCGCAAGATCTAGTTTTCCTACTCCTACACCTGCAACTTTTTCCCCTGGTGGCTGTCCCTGTTTGCATGTTGTGATTTGTGTGCTTGCCTCTGTTAACGTTTCTATTATGCTAATTAACTGTGGTTTAACACTTCTGAGGAAACTTCAAAGCTCCAGGTACAAAAAGTTCTGAGGAAAAAAAGTGTCAGGTTGCAATATTTTAATTCCTACTGGCCACTTTCTAAAGTCTGAAAGGATTTTTTGTATTTTTATTTATTAGTCAAAAATTCTTTAGTTTTTCTGCATGTCTTTATTTTGGTATTTAATGGATTTTAGGGTGAGAACAATGAAGGATTGTGAGGCAGTCATATAATTAAACATTAAGAAAACTGTAGATTAGGTAAAGCTGTGAATTGGCAGACACTTGGGATTAGTTAAATGTAAGCAGTTGTGGCCTACTGATCGGGCTTTTAATCAGTAGGTTGCTGGTTCGAGTCCAGCGCTAGCAGGTAGCAACTGAAGTGCCCTTGAGCAAACCCCCAATTGATAGCAGAGTGATACCTGTGTGTGTGCGTGTGTTTTGTGTTCACTTCTCACTAGGGATGGGTTAAATGCATAGGTCACGTTTCTGTTATGGGTTAGTATAACTGACAAAAACGTCACTTCAGGTAATTTCAGAAAGGCTAGCAATAGCAACCTAACTTTAAAAACAAGATCCCACCCTCTATTAAGAACAATCTCCAAAGCCACACCCCCAATGATGTGTGGTGGTAATACATGACAGGTCTATCATTGCATTCAGACTAAAAAGATTGCCTACCCTGCCTTTAAAGGGACTGTAAATAAACTATATTTAAGTAAATAATGACAGAATTTATTTTTTTGGCTAAAGAAGTAAGAAGTAAATCTTCTTGTAAATGTACTCTTTACAATTTTCTGTTGTCTACCCTGGACTGTTTATTTCCTAAAACTGTCTGATTAGTTACAGGAGTATTCTGCTGCAGTGATGTATGTACCCCAGCCAAGGATGTTTGTACCCCAGAGGTGTACTTAAACAAGTTCAGGTGGTTATCTGGAAAGATTTTGATTTTGCCTTGTTTAACCTATATGTCTTTGTTACCTGTAAGTTGTAGCTTCCTCATTAAAATTGGTAGTGGCAGTAAATTCACTCATGGGTGAAATTCCATACTTGTCGAATTCCTGTGGTACCTACAATGAGCTCAAATGACTTGACTTTTGTTAAACGTCCCGTCCAGGTTTCATTATAAAGAAATTCATCATTATGTCTTTCTGAAAGAACGTTTCTCCGTAATTGCCCCCGAAACTGTCAAAAGGGATGAAAGGCAAACAAGCTCAGGTGTCAAAAATAAAGGAAGAAGAAGTTACTTCTTAGCCTGTGTTTTTCTCGCAGTGTTAATAGTTGTTTGGTTGAAAAGTGAGTTGTTGTTGTAGTAATGGCTAGTTAACCCATGATAATGCTAAACCATAATCTAATTAACACAATCCTGTGTCAGTGTTGATTAAAAAAGTAAATTTAATTTAACCTGATATGGCTGTGAAGATTTTTCTGATTTAAGCTTTTGGCAAATTGCCTTAATTAAATGTACCTTAAACTAATGTTAGAAACAGAACGTAGAATTTCATGAACTCTTGTAGAAGTCAGATAGAGAAAAGGCTGTCCTGTACTGCACGCTTTGACAACGGAGTGTCAGAAACCGTGTGACTCACAGACTATTAATTCAGATTTTAGCAACAGATAATGAGGATCTTGGGCATGTCTTAAGCGCAGAATCCTCTTATTTCTGTAGAATCCTGACATAGCCTCGTAACTACAAACAACACCCCCAGCAAGCTCTTGAAGACAGTACAAAGAAATGGAGAAATGGGCACTCTGTGCTTTCTGCAGTGACAGCTCAGAGCAGTTTTAATAGGCTGATAAAATGCTGACATGAGCATACAAAGACACTGCGGAGGTTTCGTAGTGCAAAGCTGACTGATGGAGACTGGTCTCCGCTACAGGTTATATTGTTTGATACATGTCCACCATATTTTAGTATTTTAGGAGATAATCAGAAACTAACTCACAGAAGCTATTATGACCAGATTTTCATTTCCAGATTTTGTCATTGACAATATAGCTCCTCAGGTAAACACTATAATTTGCAATTGAATGTTGTAATTGTACTTATTTTGAGCACTAAATGAAATTATATTTAAACTGCCACTCACTCTCTCTCCTGACCGTGATGTTTTGAAAGCGACATGTGGAAGTTGACACCAGAAAGCTTTTGTCTGTAAGGAGAAACGGATCTAGCCGCTAATTAAGATGTTTTCAAACAATCTGATATCCTCATGAGAGACTGTCAACTGCACATCACTTTCAGCCACTTGCAATACCTCCAGGACATCAGCATAGCTGTCAATGTACTTCCACCATAATTACTGTAATCACGCCATATGAAGCTATTGTTGAGCACCAGTCAAATCCTCTTCTAGTTTCTTGTCATCTAACTTATCTTCAAAAAGAAAACTTTTCTTCAACTTCTCTAAGGAAGGGTAGGAGCATTCCCACATTACAAAAACAGACATTTCTGTATAGCAACACATTTTTCATAATCAATTTAGTATGATTTGTTTACAACTGTTTTTTGTTATAGATGCTGTCTCGGTTGACCTTGTCCACTGGAGTAGTTTGTAACTGTTAAAGAAAGATTACAATTTGTAATAGCAGTATCCTCTCTAACGAAGGGCGAAAGACAACAATAGTGTTGACATGTACTGCCATTGGCTGTTAAAAACCTGTTATTGAAACCTTCAGTGCGTTTAATGCTACATTCCTCCAGCTTTCAGGCGGAGGACTGGACCTCCTCATTAGGCTGCCTGACTACTGTCAAACCCAGGAGTCTCTGCTCCGGATTCAGGCAGACATCACACCATCATTCTGTAACACCCTCCACCTCCTGCCGTCTGCATTCCCTCATTCTTATCTTTCCTATCTGCACCGAGCTTGTTAAACAAAGCCCCACATTAGTCCGGTTTCTCTCTCCATAGAGGCTCGCAGGCCTGTCAGCCCCGAGGTTTAGTTAATCACTCAGTGAGATCAGGCCCGCGCTCGGGTCCCGGACGCTAATAGAGCGACGAGCGAGACTCAAACACAACATGAGGGCCTCGTTAGCACAGCAGGTATTTAAGGAAGCACTCCGTTTCAAATGAAAGGATAATTTGTCTTCACGCAGAACCACAGGGCCCTTTTTGAGGGATGGCTGTGCGTCGTCAGCACCGGTGGCATTGGGAGGCCGCAGACCGGCACGGTTGACATCATCAATTTGACATTTAATAAATATTTCTGTGGAACTCACCGTATATTTTATCCCCAAATACATTACAAAGTCATTTTGTAACATTGAGGGCTTTTTGCTGACTGCATTTTTTTCTTTTTTCTTTCAGTCAGCAGCCGAACAAAGTTAGACTCAATAGTGATAAAATGTAACTTCTCCCCAAAGTGCAGTGTTGCTCCAGATAATAACGTTAGCAAACGGTGATCAATGCAATTCAAATAAGCCCTCATAATAACCAACCTGTGTGTTTGCATTGCAAAATCAATACACCTGAATTAGAAATCTAAACTGAAAGAGTGAAAAAATGGTTCATTGGTTTTACACATAAAACATTTTTCCCCTCAAGTCTGGAGCTACAAATCTATTATGCTACAGCAGAAGATGCCACAAACACATTTATTTATCTATTAATAAAAAAGAGAACACTGTTTTAAATGTACATTGCTGTGAAGGAAAAAAGACTGTGGTCCCAACAGGCAGAACGGTCCCTCAGGTGGGGCCTCTGTCCTCGAGTGTTTGTTATTATGCCATATTATTAGAGAGAGAATCAGTGTTAAATGTCATATATCTGCCATAATGAACTATTCCCCCACTTCCAGCGCAGCCGCACAAGCATTAATCCACCCGTTCTGTCACGGAAGCACAGGTCCCTTCTCTCATTAGTGCTGGCAGGTATCAGAATGCAAATAATGAGGAACTGCCCGCCAGTCAAACTACATATATATGAGGGGGAAAGAAGGGGTTTGGGAGTCCAGGAAGTGCCAAGAGTGAAAAGCAATCATAAATGAGAAAATGCCCAGGAGAACACTTGTACATGCACTAACTGCAGGAGACCACAGCGACAAGCTGAGTGCCTTCATTTTAGGTGGAAATGGTGACAGCTTTTGTCCCTGCAAAATGTGCCAATCGTAGTATAATGTCACTCTTGCCAGTAATTGGAATTAGAGACAAAAGACTGGAGAACGGTTTATGTCAATAACATTCCACATTCATGCCTGAGTTCCACCAAAATTCCCTTTCATTTTGTTTACTGTATGGAGAAATGGTGCCATGCAATACAAACAATTATTTTTCCACCCTGTTGAATTTGTCTGACACATTCTCTTGGGGGAGTAAAACGCAATTTTCAGTGAACTTTTGGGATTTTTCTACATTGCATCTGGCGGATGGTTGCAAGTAAAACCGCAGCAATTATCACAGAGGACACAAACTGCTTAACCACTGTAAAACTGCAGTATAATAAATATGCATTATGTGTTTTGGATCACATATGGTCTGACAAACTCTGCATAATGATGCTTTCATTTAAGCTATAAAGAAAATTACAAAGTACATCAAACATCTCTTTTTTTCCTCCTTCATAATGTGAACACAAATGAAATGTTTCTTGGCTCCAAAGGACATCTATAAAACTGGCATCTAAAACTGCAGACTGCTAGCGCAAAATAAATTAGATTCTAAAACATTTTTATCTTATTACATTCAGTATACATTCAGGATGTGACATGCAGTATATACATTTTATTATTACAGTATACGTGCAGTGTAAACTTTAAACTGACAAAAGTACTTTTAAGGCAGTCAACTTATTACAAACCAGGACAGACTTTGGAGTCTCCGCATAATTCTGTGTGCTATAAAGTTAATGGGGACTGTCCTTGCTAATTGCTTTCTGTGCAGGCTGGTCCATGTTGAACAGAATGGGACCAGTCGGACAAGAATTCGAGAGCCACACTAATTATTCCTGTAGTACTCTAAGACCCTTGGTCTTACAGGTATGCAAAAATGAACATTCTAATTAAAAACAATTCAGGCTGTCTACCTTGAGGTTACTTTGGAAGAATACTTAAATGAGCAACTGGGATATAGCAAAACCAGTAAAACGGTTCAGATAAATGACTTTTGCTGTGTTTCTGAACTTGTAATGGGGAAGCACTGTGTAAGGGAATTTTCATGTGAGCTACAACTACATGGCTTGGCTCTACTGCATAAGCTCTGTAACTGTTTGGTTTTTATTGAAGGTCCAATTACATAGATATGTATTCTTTAGCAGTGCTTTGGTATGTGGTTTCAGACCCCTGGACCCCATCAGTACAGTACATCAGTTGAATGTTTTATGAGCTTTTTAGTGTTTCATAATTGTTTCACTGATTAAATTTAGCTGAAAACTCAATATTGCATCTTTAATGCAGGTGTTAATGTGTTTAATAACCCCATAAATTGCTCCAGCAGTAAACACTATGGATCCATGTGTGTTTAATAAGCTATAGCTTTCTTGTATGGGTGGCAATGTTATTTATGCTTGTATCCAAGTCTTTTATGACATGTCCACACTGAAATTGATTTAAATACTCTAAGAAACACAACAGCTAGCAGCTAGCCCTGGCATTCCCCATACTGCCTATATCTAGCTCTGTAAATGTATTGGACAGACTTATTTATTTGGATTAATAAGATACTGAAGATCACCTAATTGCAGTTAAGTGGGTATTGATATATTCGAGGGCTTCAAATCAATGTGAACGCTTTTGATTTTCTACATGCTGGGCGATTTTTCTACAGAGTCTATATTAGCCACATCTGAATGCCCTGTTTCCACTTCATTAAAGATGCTGAAATGGTTTCAACACTGGGCCAGATCCATGTCTTTCTTGATCCAAATGGAACTGATGAGCTTTGATTGAAACTTTGATAATTCCAGCGAGACGCACATTTATTTTTGGCTTGTAAAATCATTACTTTTTATGAGGCCCTTTCCACAATTACATACTTTAGATGTTAATATAACTTTCAGGCAGAATTACTTCTTTATGTGCTCAGATGCTTGTAGTCCATTAATTTAGTTTTATTGCCACTAAATTAGTTTCACTTACCCCCTCAGGCAGCGAAATGTAATGTGCATAAATATAATTTATACCCCTAAACATTTGCACTACAAATATTCGGCTCACACAAATGTCAATTGCCTGCCATGTGCACCCCACTCAAGCTCATATAAAATGGATGCACTTTGCCCATTAGAAGTTAAGGGAGAGTTATTCTTGTTAGAAGCAGTTCCACATCGCTAGGGCACCTTGTGCTAGATAAGATAACGTTACATGGGATACAATTTTCTTGGATTTTTTTTTTTTGGTTATAGTGTCACCTTCACCTAAAAAATCGTTCCTAAGCTATTTCACTTCCATGCATTAATATCATCTTTTAGTGCAACCATTACATTTATATGAGAACACATATTCCTCTTGGATAGGCCGGGGCTCAGTAAAGAGATGGTGTCACTTTGGGAGTGTCTTGATTGTGCTTGTGTGATGAACTATGAAGAACACTGAATGAGGTTGCAAAAATCGCTCTTCTGGGGAACATTGAATTTTCAATGGAAGGTATAAAAGCAAACAGTATGATAGACGTGGTGGATGTTTGTGGCACGCTATGATAAAAGCGAGATAACTTATTTTTAAAAACAATTATTTTAACCAAAATGGGTTAAAAATGCATTACAATTAATCCTGTGATGCTTGAATTGTTAAATAAAAAAACACACACATTTTAATGTTCCTTTTAAAATGCAGTTTTTCAAATGTGTATTTTTAAGAGTTTACTGCAAAAGAATAATTGCAGACGAGGTCAAAGGTCTATGGTGATTTGAACACAACTGGTCACACTATTCTGTAGAGCTTAAAATAACTCAATTATTTTAAGAGCTTAGAATAAGAGCTTTAATTGATTTAGATAAAGAACGAAAAAGAAAATGCAATACATGGCAGGAAAAGAAGCAAATTTCTATTAATTTGCATTTACTTGAGTTAAATGCAATTTCAGTATGTCTTAATGAAGTTGGTAATCACTACACAATTCTAATTAAGCACAAACTAAGATCATAACACTGATCTTCACTGATCGCTGTGCATTTATCATCAGTCTGATTCAGAAGTGATACAGTATGTGACTTTAGTTCTGACCCCTCCCTTTAATATGCTCACATAAATGTGCTCACATTTCATTACAGGACTGCGTGTCCCACCTTTTATATCATTGTCATACTAAGCAGTCGCTTTGCCTGTATGATCTGGTGTGATTAAATTGGCAGCTATATTTTAAAATAATTTATGAAGTTCACAATGTTCAGTTTAGTCTTGAGGACTCCAAAGTACCTGAAACCAGTCACACGCTTTGTGATTATGGCTTTAGACTTACTCCTGATTAATTTTGCCTTTGCAATAAAAAATCCTCCAAACTGCTGGCAGTCTCAAAAGCATGACGACATTCTAGCATAAACGGCTGTCGATGTTGCATGGTGTGCCATAGCTTTTACTCGAACTTTCTCCATTTCTCTAAGATTTCTCCCTATACTATAATAAAACTTGCTCTTGGTAGCTTTATTATTAAGTTTTAAGAAGAAACTTTTTAAAGAACTCCTTGTGGTGGTATAAAAATCTTTCTGGATACAGGTCCTGGTGTTATGCCAGCGTAAAGCACACCAACCGTACACCCATGTCCTGTTTATTACGTGATGGAGTCCAGACTGAATTGAAAATGGATGCTGGAAGTAGCATTTATGTGACGCAAAGAGGCCAAAACTATTTAAAGTAAAGATAGAAGCATCTAGCAGATTTCAGAGGCTTTGATCTCTGTTAATCTCTGCTGGCATGAACCAGTTTAAATATAAAAAATATTTGTCTAGAATCGCCTATGATTAAAGTGTATGTGCTCTTGTAACTCATACTTTTGTAACAACATTAATGTCATTATGCTCTTAAACAGAATAGCCATACATGGATGACACAAAATCACACTTTTGGGATTTATGCGTATAGCAGTGTATTTAATTGCAATTTTTAGATGTGTTCCTGAACATATGAAGGAAGCGGCACTCTAGTGAACATTTTGCATTTAAAGCATGCAAATAAAAACAGCAGCAACAGGCCTGTTGTGTTTGAATTAAACATTTGTTCTGTGTGTCAGGGCACAGGTGAGTAGTGACAAAATTGGCTATTAAAACAACAGCAGCATTTTTTTAGGGTGATGGCAAATAGCCTATAAAGGGAATGGAGAGACTTGTGTTATATACAGTAGACATTATAATCGTAATGTGTTACTTTAATTATCCCTGAAAATCAGACTATTGGGTTACAGTAAATGCATCCATTGTACATCAAAGTTACAAATCTAGTAAATTTTGTTGCACAGAACATTTCCACATGCGTTTGATGCACAGTTAGATTTCAGCACAGTATTTTAGTACTCATATCAGTGAACTACACCTCTGGTAAATGCTTCCCATAACTCTGATTAGCTCGGCCCCTCTGTAGCCCCTTTAAATTGATGTTTTTTGCAGGCCCCTTACTTGAGATATATCACAGCTGACCAATCAATAACTCATTTAGCTTTTTGTTATCTATTAAGGTGAAAAAGGTTGTCCAACTTTTGTCTGTGGCAGCAATTTCAGTGTTTGTTCCCTAATGATATGTCTTGCTTCTTCTCAAAGTGATTCAAGGAGAAAACTTAAGGAAGTCATCATCCGGCGCTTATGTGAAAAGAACGGTGGCTCCTGCGTGAGCCTTATTTTAAACATATTGTTTGTCAAAGCTTTTCTTAGCAGATGATTTGTGACGGCTTTCTCATAAAGTCATTTTTACAGAGAAACTTGTCTTCCGGCTCTTTAAAAGCTATGTGAATATGTTCATCTGATGAAGTGACATTTATTAAACCACAGGAAATTTATTCTAGGTCAAAATGGAGTAAAAATGGAATCTGTAATTATACCGAATCGCATTTGCCTGCCAAATGCAAAGAAAAATGTGTTCCATTGCATTATGAATGTGGGTAGCATATACTGTATGTACTGTACATCTGAAGAGGGTTTGTATTTTTACTGTATATTTTTAAACAGTCATGACAGAACCTCTAAATAAAGTGTATAATGGATGTGCAATTCAAGCAAAGAGAGGTATTTACAGACGGCACATAAAAATGACTTTTATTTAGAGTATTAACAAATTCATGTTCTATACATTTTATGGACATTACCTTCGTAACTTGTCACAAATAACAGATTTTATAAAAATAAATGTACATGAACAGAATATATAATAGGTTCCTTGCTTAGGTTGTTTGATTTTTTTTTTTTTACAGATTTTCTTCTACAGTCTTCCAACAAATACCTTAAAAATAGTTTTAAGCATCAACAAAACCATCTATTGTTGATTAGGATACTGGTGTTTTTGAGTTACAGTGTTGACAGACAGAGTAGAAAAAAATAATAAAAGCATGTCTAAATTTTGCCCAGGCACAGATGCCTGATTACACAAACAAGATTTGGCTCACCACAGGTTTACAGCCTCTGTTAATTAAGCTTTTTGAGATTGAAGAGGTGAAAATGTGAAAACAAATTAAAAACTGTTTTTATATAAAGTCCATGTGTTGTATGCACTGTTATTAAAACTGGTGCTGGAACTAATTTGGATGAAGTGGCATGGAATCATATTTTGAGTTACTGTTAAATCAGTTACAGTATGAAACAAAAAGGCAAAGTTTTGGCCCTTCTTCTGAAACGGCTCTTACATCAGACCACCGTTGCAAACGTCCTGGACTATCAACACTGTATCCCATCAGCAGTTCAGTGTTTTTTTCTAAAAGAATAACAGGCCATTTGACTACAGGTAATGAAACCACAAATATACTTGCAGTGACTTATTAGCTACATAGTTTGGTAGTTTCATATTCCATTGAGTTTGGCTGCTTGGCGCTGAAGGCCTGAAGAGCAGCCTGGATTCGGACCACGTCGGTGGTGGAAAGTTTGAGACGATGGCGTAGCAGGCAAGAGAACAGGTCTAGAGGCTGCTGGCCTGGCGGTGAGAGTCTGTTGACCCGGTCTCGGATTTCCAAAAGCTGTAGTAGGGCTGAATCCTGTGAGCCCTGTGTGTACGGGTAGTCCAACTGCAATATCAGATCCTGAATGGCCTCCGGATCAAAGTGCATACTGTAACCAAACACCTGCATACTGTTAATTTTCATGTAGCCAAGGTTACGAGAGGAGTCCATGTATTCCAAAGGCTCAAAATGGACGGTGCCATTTCCCTGTCCTGATACTGTTTTGACACGGCTCCTCAGGTAAATGTGGACCGTCTCGAAAAAGGTCTTCCACTTGTTACCCAGCGTCAGGGTCCAGTTATAGCAGTCAAGTGGAATGTCTAATTTGGTCCTTTCCCAGTCAGGGTAACTGTTCTGATCAATGGGCATGATCCAGCTCTCAGAATGACTACCTCCAAATGGGTTGATGTAGACAGACAGCATGGGCTCCAGAGTGCTGTTCTTAGTAAGGCATATCTGCAGGGAGATCCCTAAGAGCATATGAACATGGCTAGATTTAAACTTGTTGCTCTTTAGTGTCAACAGCATCCTCTTCCTCCAGCTTGGATCGAACCAGTTGTTGAGTCTCACATCATTGCTTATGAACATGGCGTGCACGCTGATTCGGCCATCTTTCTTTTGCAGAAGGTAGCGCAGCTCCATGTCTTGGAGGTCTGTCTCAAACCCAATGTAGTTGTCAGTAGAATCCGGTATGGTATTCCTACAGGTTCCCTGGCTCAGCATGTAGCCAGGATTGCAACTGGCACACCGAGAGCGATTCTCATAGGAGCAGGAGGCACAGTGAGAACCGTCACCCACAGAACATGGAATGACACCCTGACAGGACGGGTGCTCATAAGGACAAGAGCAGGTCCGCATTTCCTCCATGTAGGAGCCTATCTGATTGTTCTCACTGCAGTATATGATGGAGAGGATGTATTGGAGCCAGTAACTGAGAGGCCTATGTGAAGGAGGAAATGCAATAAGTCAGATTGTCTTGAAAGTTATAAATGACATGGTATTTCATTATAGAATCAAGAGTCTGAAAATAAATACAGTAGTTATTAAAGATGTCACAACAATTAATCAAGCAACTGTAAGCTCATGGGAACACGGTTTATTTTGTTCATTCATCTCCACCAGCTTGCAGCCTAAAGCTATTAAAAATGAGCTGGTAAAGTTGAGATATATAATTATTCTTAGAAAAGCACAGACTGCTTTTTAAAAACAAAAGCACTGGAGTAATTATAGATGATTTAAGCTAAGCAGAAAATGTGAGGGAAAAAAATCAATACTTAAAAAAACGTCGGTCGCTGAATTATTTCCAAATAATTACATCCATTTTACGAGCATGAAAAGACTGTCTTGCAAAAATTTCCATAACATGCATATTCAGATCCTATAATGACTCTTTCTGCAGTCACTGGCAAATGAACCAAGTGGAGTGAATCAGCACGATCTGTCACGTAGAGTCACGTTGTAAACATCAGCTAAAACGCACTCATTTCCCACTTTCTGTTTCACTTTGTTCCAAGCGGAATAATAGGGTAAAAAATCAATTAAGTAAGTAAACGATGTGTCTATTCATGCCCAAGTACCAAAAAATTCTAAAAAATATTTAAATGTGTTTATTGTAATTATAACATGCATGCATGTCACTGGTAAACAAGTCTCACTGAAAGACATTATAATTAACCCATATAGGATAAAGTTTAAAGTTTAGATCAGTACAACCAAATGATTTTTTTTGAAACCTTCCTCCCAGCTGCCTTACAGATAAATAACTATTACAGCTGTGGCAATGCTTTGGCTATGCATGCTAGCTTTTTTGTTTTCATAGCAAATAAATCTATTTCAGCAATTACCCGGTGCCTTTTGTTACGCTATAGAAAGAGATAGCCATAGATTTTCAGCTGTGGTATTTCGACTCATTCAAAGAAAAACAGTTTACCCTGGATTAAAACGTAAGTGATGGCAACAGAATGTATAAATATTCATGGCACCAGGCAGCCTGAGAGACAGTATGCAGGTGGTTGGCAATGAAAAAATCTCAGCAGCCTGTCAGCATATTTCACTGACAGCGAAACGGAAATTCACACCAGAGACGAAACATGCCCGTGCCTATTTATTCCAAGAGAAAACAATTACTGGAGAATTTCCATATTTTTCAACTGTGAAAAACATCTGATGAATAATGTTATTCGAACTTCTTTTTTTATTCTGTAATGTTTAAAATGTTTCAATAACTACTTTACAATAGCGTTTTTGATATATGATATATAACGTTAAAAAATTCTACTGCAGTAATGTTTTGAAAACTTTTAGAGAACGTTCTGAGATGTTCTGTGTTTGTGTTAGCTGGAAAGCTGTTTTGCTTTTCTTACTAAATTTGCATTCATTGTAATTGTAGGAAGCTGGTCATATGGTACTGCATTCTAGCACATATGATGTCCAAGCTAGACATTTTTAACATCTTTTAACATCATACAGTATCTGTATGATTATTTATTGTAAAACGTCCTATAAGACTTATTGTGTGCTACTGTGTATGTGAACACACACACACACACACAAAACAAACCTTTTAATATATTTGAATGCCTTTAATCAACAAATTTGTCAAGATGTTGTCCTGCATTTGCTTGGTTAAATGGAAAAGTCAAGAAAAAGGGAAAAGGAAATGATGGTAAACAAACAGTTAAACAGAGATTTTAAAAGCAAGTTAAATAAAATATTTATTTTTCTGTTTGCCTGCTTCATTTTTCTTGGAACTTGAATTGCATTATTAAAGAAGGAGGATGCTTTTGAAGATTGATCAAGAAACATTTCGCAAACATGCCTGAATTGAGGCTGATACCCAAGATTTTTGTTTTTGTTTTTACAAAAATCGGAAAAAGTCACTCTTTCGAGGAATAAACCACAACAGAGGATTTTAAGAAGCATCTGTACTGCATGTATCTGCATCACATCCACAGCACCTCACTAGCTTAGGCAATAATGTGGTGATTTCTTTGAGAATCAATATGAATATTAATAAACTAAGAACTTTCAACTATAAAGCTGATCATCGCTTTAGGCTTTGCATTCATCTCATCTGACTCAAATAGTTTCCACTTGACTTGACTTCCTGCATAGTTTGCATAATTCTGTTTTGTGCACCTTTTTTGAACAGCCCGTTTCTCAGACATAAGTTTTGAACTTTTGTAACCCTTACCAAAGGTGCTGCATTATCATGCCGGCCCAGAGCCCATAAATGACCCGTTTCTGGTATCTTCCATTAAAACACATCCTGCACTTTAGCCTATAGATGAGAAGATAAAACCTATTCATCCACTAACTCCTGAAATGATTGGATGGGACAGTCTCTATCATTTGAGAGAGACTGGGACCTGAGCCAAGGCACTAGACTTAACACAATTATGCTTGCCACAAATGCCCTCAGATATGGACTGAGCAGTGTGTTAAAGGCATCTCTTAATTAATCAGTTCAGGAGACATGCTTTTAAAATCTTCTATTAGTCTGTCCATTTGGATACATTTCTAGAACAAAAAGCTACTGAAACATCACAATGTATGTAAACATCTATTCAAATATAAATGTTACATTTTTTAAAGGTTTAATTTTCAGTGAATATACATTTTAATCTTATGCAAAAAATTTTTGATTCTTTTGCACATTTGATTCTTGGTTCAGAGAAGCCATGACAAATTTTACACTATTTTACATTTACAGTTTTCTGGGATCGAACCCATGACTTTGCAGACTTGATGCTCCATGTAAAGCTATCTATTAAAAATTACATATTTACAGTATCTTCAAAATGTGGAAAAATGGTGCATTTCTTACCTCTCTCTGGGCAGAGATATTTTGGGTTGAGTTCGACACCTTTTGCTGAGTTTGAAGAGTTTGCTAACGATCCGCTGTGCTTTGCCAAACAGCTGTTGAGTGCCAGTTTCCAACAGTTGAAAGCGTTGCTGAACACCAGGGTCCGTCTTCCAGATGTACTGCACTGCAGATGTGTTCAGGGCGTAGAACGTTGGTAATCTTCTCACAAAATTTTGGAACTCCTCTAAAAAGTAGACAAGTGTTAAGAATAAATTACCTGAATGACTTTCGCTCATGTTGGGGAAAAGAAATCAGTCATATTTGATAGAATGAGTCAACGGTGAAACTGGGGGTAGCAGGGAGCAGGTGGAATGTTATTTTCATTTCTTTTTGATGAAAATTGAAAATTGTCCTGTGTGATTGAACACTGATAAATGAGGACAGCTGGGTATTTCTGTAGCTTGTCTAACGCTAAGCCGTTTCTCAGAAGAACGCACTGATTTTGAAGGAGCGTGCACGGTTCGATTTCAACGCTGAAAAAAAATCTGACAAGATGGCAAGTTGTTAAAGAAAACAGGATCATCCTGACTGCACAAATGTCTTTCAGTGGAGGGAAGTTCATTTTCAAGCGTTGCAAGAAAAATCGATAGCTGTGTTATAGCACCTAACACCCAAATCAATGCTCCCTAACATCCAATAAGAAATGATCTCAGTGCCTATAATTAACAACACAGATCCTCATCATGACCTGACAATTCCAGCCTACTCCGATTTTTCATGCTATCAGACGTTAGGTAATCTAAATTATTACAATTTCCATTTTTAGATATCCATTGATCTTTACAGGCCACCAAGTTTTTGTTTTTGATTACCAACTTGAGTACCGTACCAAAATTCTTAGCGCCCCAATTGAATACAGAAACTGACTATTAGATCATCTCACCCCAGCAGATGATTATTGTTTATTTATTTGGCTTACAGTCATTAGGCAGAGATTTTTACTCCCTGCTGTTTCTGCAGGAGGTAGAGCTCCAACATGGCCGTGATGCGCTCAAAAACCTGCTCAGTGCTGGCTCTGTGCCTAGCTCAGGGACAAGTACAGCTGCCAAGTCCAAAACGCTGCTTTACCACAATGACAATGATCCCAGGAAGCACTTCCCACCATTTCCTTGTTAGGCATCAAAAGTAACAAGGTGACAATCGCTGTTTATTGTCAACCCGCTATGTGTCACGAATATTCACAGATCTAAGCAGCATGATAGAATTAACTTGATGCTGCAGAATTACTCTAATTTACTGGCTCCCGGTTCTGGATCATCGATGTAAAACTTAAACTAAACAAATAACTTTGTTTGTGTTTTTAAAAAATGACATGGTCAGCAGACCGAAGTAGCCGCTTTGAGGACAATTCATTTATCTGTGGGGAATGAAATTGCAGAATCTTACCAGACTCTTCAAACTCCTGGTTGGCTTGCATCCAAGATTCTCTGATGAGTTTCAGACTGTCCTGCATGGCCTTCAGGTCTTCATTGGGACAGTTGCACTGGGGATAATCAGTGCTACATTTGCACCAGCAGTCATTTTCTCTGCACACAAACTCGCCCTCTGAGTGACAGCCAATATAGCTGAGAGCTGCCTCCACAAATCGGCTCCTTAGGTACTCTGGCAGAATAGCCTGAAGCCCTTAAAAATATAAAAATGCTTTCAAACAAGCCTATATAAAATCCCAAAAATTGTAAACAGCAGTTATTTCATGTAAATATCACATAAAAGTGAATTTCTGCACCAACGACATCACTAGCTACTTTAAACAGGTTTCCACTCTCTCTTACCCCGCCCCCATCCACCATTGGCCAGCCAAGCAAGAAGCCCCACCCCCAAAACGACAACTTTGGGGGTGTTAAATACTTAAAGCTGTTTCTGCATTGAAAGCAGCACTTGTATACACACAATGTATACATTACATCTTTTTAAGAAACTTTGTTTATACTGTAAATGTATATTTAAAAAAATGAATTTCATTAAAATTTACTACATGCATTTTTATTAACATGCAAGAGAAGGAATAATGTCTGTGG
The DNA here is from genome assembly GCA_036877545.1 of Yasuhikotakia modesta. NCBI lineage: Eukaryota > Metazoa > Chordata > Actinopteri > Cypriniformes > Botiidae > Yasuhikotakia > Yasuhikotakia modesta. The sequence goes on from JBAJNP010003934.1 coordinate 31,172, forward strand.
AATAATGTGATCATGCTGTTGCCTCCCTCAATATAAAAGCAAATAAACAAAATTAAATGAATGACAATATCATTAGAAAGTCTGGAACGGTTAAATTATGAATGCGCTACCTTGTAGATGAATCTTGTTTTCAGGACTCTGAACCAAAACAGAACTGACAGAATCGAGGTTGTCATAGTTACTGCATCCAAGAGGGCCTGTCCTTGTTTCGGTCACCTTAAGGGAAGACAAGAAAAGGCACATGACAATACTCTATGCAAAACAAAGGCAGAAATGACACTGAGGCTATTAAATATGCAGAAGAAGCAGATGATTTTCCCATGAAATCAAAGTATAAAAAGATTTACCCAGGCTTCTACAAGCCAGCAAACAGACAGACTGAGACATGCAGTTTAAATAAGGCTACAGGACTGCAAATGCATAATATAATGTTATTGAAAATACAAATAATAATGCTACATGATGCTCAGTCCCCCAATTGTAACAGTAATATTTGAATGAGAAATTTTTGAGTTCATTTTGAAATCTGAATTGAGTCACTGTTGAGAGAATTTTCTTTCAAATTCTAGAGGAGACGATACCACAATATAAATTTTAAAAGCAAGAGACGTGCTTGAACTGTTTATTTTAATTTTAAATGCTGTCAAGAAAAAACAATTGAGATTTTAAAAAGATCCTATATGTGACTTTTTGTTTTTTTTTCTTCTACGCTTGTTTGCCCAGAATAGTGTTATGTTTGCTACTACAAGGGCAATACTATCATTTGTAACCAATTCACTGGTGAATTTGCAATTGTTGTAAAGTGGTGAAGGGCAATATTTCACTGTGAAAGTAATGTATGTTAACTGTAAGTAAATGTAGTTGCAGCCACAGTGAAGGTTAATGGACCCGGTGTAGAAATAAATGGCTGAAAGCTTACATCTTTCACCGCTTTAGAAAAATCAATCCAGATATTTCACAACACACACAGTAACTGTAGAAATTCTGGAAAAATTTTGGAAGATTTTTTTTCATATTTTAATGAGGACAACTTTTTGATCTAAATTTAACTCTTTTTATACATTTTTAAGCAGTACAGATAAACATCAGCTGACAAAACCATATTCAGCTGACACCAGATCTTTGTTCCCATCTAAGACTCATGTTAAAATGGTGCGCAGTCACTCCTCCATCATTCCTGACAAAAGCGTGATTTGAAGTCACTGTATATCAAGGCTTTTCTGACACATGGGAAGATACGCACACTGCCTGTGGGCAAACATACCCCCCGACCTGTCACTTACAAATTGTTCTCTGTTCTACATTGTCTTCTTTAATATTTCCCCAGTGAGTGAATAAAAGTATCCATGTCACATTTGTAGATTAATGGAGACTCACGATTTTGTTCCAAGCAAAACAAGACTAACTTTCCTTCTTCTGTTAGGAGTTGTCTTTAATCAGCATCTGCTGAGGGGGTCACTGGATAATCTCTGAAGTGGATAAAATAAGACAGAGTACATGCGGCGGTGAGCCTTCGAGACTGCTGTTGTTGTTGCGGAAGTGAACCACAGAAAATGACTGAGGACCTGGAAAAGCTGGGGAAGCATTTCTAATGTGTTACGCAAGCAGCAAATAGCCATTATTGAGAGGTGCTTTATTTAATTTCCATTCAATGTGTTGAAATAACTCAGGCAAAGGAGGGGATGGGGGATAAAACCATGGGTTCAGCAAACACAGCGCTGGCATTTCCATTTCTCTTATTGATGCGTCTATGCAATTAATTAAAATCCAAGGAGCCTCTACAGGGATCAGCAGATTAATTTCTAACAAAGACAGATGTCCGGCATAACAGGAAATTGACCAAATGCAAGTATAAGGATGGGTTTTCCATGCATAGTAATGAGGCGATTTGCAACAAGAGCCCGGTGGAGCGCAGCATGTGCAGAATTTAGGTATTTCTGTTTTAAAATAAAAAAGGGAAAACTGTTCCTGGAGCTGGTGTATCCGAATTGGAAAACCGGGATTTACCTGAGTGTGCACTATGTGGCATCATTACAGATGCTGAGGAGAACTAAATGCAAACTCAAAATTGTGTTTTTTATTATCTGCAGTGTTTCATTTTTGCTGACTGCATCAGAATTCCAAGCAGCAAGCATTAATGAGATCGGGAACCGGAATAAGGGTCGCTTCCAGTGTGGCTGAGTATATGGGATGTATTAGGAGAAATGGGTCATTTGTGGCATGTAACTTTCAGTCTCAATCACCCTGAAGTTCATAAGTCTGCACCTTCATCTTTATTAAAGATCATATGATACTTATAATCCCTGACGTGTCATTCTGTACATGGTTATTGTTCCATTATTTTTATTTCATATTCCCATGTTAAAATCTACTAGTAACACTGCACTGAAAAATCACATGGATATGTACTGAAAAACTGAAACTGAAAAGCTGATTATTGTTATAAAATAAACCTGAACACAGTGATTACAGTTGCTAAGCCATCCTGGCTGAATTATTGTATGGTATTCCTTTTTACAAAGGTACTTTCCAAACACATTATTGGACATAAAATACTGATTTAGGTAGAATTTATGTGACATAAAACTAACACAATTTTGAAGCTTGGCACAGTTGGTGAGAACGGCACATGCAATGCAAGGTTGTTCAATTCCCAGGGAACACAAAAACTATTAAATGTACACCTTAAAGAAATAGTTCACCCAAAAATAAAAATTCTCTTTTACACACCCTTTTGTATGTGATTTGCTTTCTTCAGCTGAACACAAACAGTTTTATAAATATAAAATATATTTATAAAAATCCTAACATATTGAACACAACATATTGAAGCTCTATTTAAATGCTTCCTTTAATTGAACTCTAAGTCATTTTGGATAAAAGCATCTGCCTAATTGTTATAGTAAAATATCTGACCACAGACCTGACCAATCACAATCGAGTATTCTAGAGAGCTATCCAATAATAACACATAATCCTCACTATTTAAAATGCTAAACGAACCAATATCAGCCATCCGTTCCATATCTCAACACAATGTTTTGCAATACCCACCTGTGACTAATCCAGCAAAAGCCATGGAAAATGTCACCTGCGTAGCTGCACATTTAAATAATAATGGATTTTAAGATTCCTATCCAAGCTTGTTTAATACATTAGAACTGTTGTTAATGTTACAAAAGTATTGGCATTTACTATAAAATGACCAAATTTGAAATAGAATGAGACCTGTAATTCATAAACGCGGGTATTAGTCACTTTGTGTATTACTGTTTCCAACAGGCATATTTTTACATCATACTGAAAATTTTTTGAGAATTTCAGCAGCTGGTTTTACAAAAAGTCCTTTTCCGGTGGCTTAGCGCAACCCCCTGTGTCGCTATGTGTGTCTGCGCTATAGGAAAAGCTTATCATTGGAGGAATGTGTGCATTAGAATGGAATTATACTCCTCTCTACAGAAAATGGGACTTTATTGAAAACAGCAGGGAATCCTAGTAGTGGTTAATGCTCTCGGTTTCGGCTCGAGAAACCGCAGAATGAAACACAAAGGCATGTTCTTTAGAAGAAAGCTTCATCTGCAAGCATTAGCTGGAAGTTCTTTTTGATTTCCGAGCGTTCTATCCTCCCAGCCGGATTCGGAAGTTCCCGCTCTGGATTGTGGCAGTTAAGAGGCAGAAACCGGGGGAGGTGTGGAGGTGTTGGCAGCCTTTTCGTGCCTCCCAGCCTGGGCTCGGGATGCTTGACTGATGACCCAGGCGAACGTCAAAGCGCTACCCATGGCAGAATGCCCAACTCTTTCTCCGTATCATAATCTTTTATAAAGTTTTCCACAGTTCATCTGTTTCTGCCAGACAGTCTGCAGGAATATTCACAGCATGTAAAAGGTTTTTTACTCTTTAACAGGGAATAAGGTTGAATGGGACATGTGAGTGTACAAAATCTGAACCTTATGATTACATGATTGCTCATTAAATTGTACAGTAGATAGCAATATTAGCTAAGAACACATTATTTAAAGACATTGCATTTAGTGTGATGGATGGATTGACATTACAGAAATAGCTTTGGTAATAGGAAAATTGTGTTTATTTTATATATGTATTTTTTGTTTGTATGTGCATATTATTTTATATGTATAGCATAAATTTAATACATAAAGGTGCATTGCAAGTAACAGTTCAACATTTTGTTTTAAATGTGTAAATTGTTTTTCATTCCAAATTAAAAGTTCTAAAGTGTCTTTGACTCATTGTTTAGTTTTCATGAAAATCTCTGCACATTTATAAATTCTGGGCATATACCATATTGGCTTCTGAATATATCACCTTGAGAATTCTTGCGTGATTGTTGAAGGCAATGTTTTGTTGCATCATGCGATCGTGCATTAAAATGCACCTGACTACTCCAACTGTCCAGACAATTCGAACCATGCCCTGATTGTTATGAACCTCAGCTTACACTCCTCCCTCATGTTAATCAAAATGAAATGTCATGATTGATATAAACTGGCACTCTCTGTGTTTCCTGTCCACCATCTCGCCTCACTGTGGAGGTTAAAGATCCATTTATTATTGGTGGTGCTAAAATCCTCCTCATAAGTCTCTTATTCATTAGAGCCTGACACCTCACTTATATTCAAAATGGCTGACAAATGGGCTGGGCCCTCAAAGAAATTATTGAAATGGAAAAGATAATTTGTCACACTGAGGCAGCATAATTCTACCAACTCCTTCATATTTCTTTATTTGATATATTCTCTTTACACCCCTCCCCCAAACAGACAGTGCTTCCATTTGAGCAGAGCATTCGCTCTTTCAGCCAATGTTGCATGTTTAATACTGAGTGAATCGCAGATTCAGTATAAAGAGACTTTGTATTCACATCTGTCTTCATCCACATGAGGTAAAAATCCATGGGCTGAATTAAAGACTGCTGATGCCTGGAATATTTCACATCAATCAGCAGAAATGCCAGGCAAATAAAGGCATCTTAAAGGACCTCCATCTACTCATTTCCATCAAGATGGTTCACAAGCTCTCAGGCTGAGACACTTGCTGTCAGAAGACAATGTGTCTTGCTCTCTATACCTACAAATCAACTACAATGGAGTCGACAAAGATTTGTACACAGTTGTTTCACAGACATCTACTGAATCAATCTTAGGT
>JBAJNP010003935.1:0-36333 GCA_036877545.1 Yasuhikotakia modesta
GTATTTCTGTTATACCTGTACCTTATAGACTTTTTTCAAACCATCACACTACAATCCTATATCATCAGTTCAGCTCCAGTATTGTAACAGCAGATTGTTGTTACTGCTATCAGTAACCTATGGTACTTATCACCTACCATGTCATCTTCTCCTGTTTAAAACAATCAGATAATCACCAGCTCGGTCTTTTTCCTACTTTTCATTTAACCTCATACCTAACCAATCATAATATAGGTTACAGACTGCAGCTTTAACTTGCTTGTAAGTATCAGTGGGACTGAAGCTGTCAGAATTAACCAGAAACACGTCATTGTGGTCATGTGTTAAACGTGGCCAATCGTGAAGCAGCTGTGTAGTCATCAGCGCTCCTGCAGTCGCTCTGAATAAGATGCGCTGGCTGAGTCCGCTGGCACTCATTTTTAAAACATAAATTTAAATGCTTAAGAGAGGTTCAAAATGTCTGGAACTTTTCCTATTTTCTTTTAGGCGGCTATACTGCCATTTTCCGTCAAGACTAGAATTTTTTTTATTTTGACTCTAGGTCCCCTTTAAATAGCTATACATCATAAAATGTTTACATGTTTGTTTTCTGTAGGGTAAACAGAATTTGTGCACTGTCAATAGTTACATTTTTGTTTTAAAATTGAGTTGAGACAGATTGCATTTGTAACAAAATATGCATTTTCCCACCATACCTAAGAGAGATATCATACAATGTAATTGCAACAATATAACATTTTAACACAAATAAAGTGGTTATGTTGTGAATATATACATTAATTAACATGTACAATTTGATTAAATTGTTTTAGATACTGTCGCATAATGGTTGTTCTGAGAGACGGGAGGCGGACCCAAATGCAGAGTTTTCTTACTTTTAGGCATATTCCAACATGCAGACAGGTAGTCATAGGGGCAATACAAAAACTCAATCCATTAAACAAGGCAAGGGTCGAGGCAGGCAGCAAAACATCAAATCCACAAAACAGTCCAAAATCCACAAACCACAAAAAGCCAAAACCACAGGGAACACAAGAAACCACAAGGGAACACAAGAAGCCACGAGGAACCAAAGAGAACAAGGGCAATAGACAATACATTCACGGGGCTTGGGCTCCCTCTTCTGTCCAGGTGTTACAAAGCCCCCCACCCCCCACAAGGAGCGTCTTCCAGACGCTCAAACGTCCAGGGAAGATTGGGAGCAGTGAGGGAGAAAGTCCAGGGAGCAGTGAGGGAGGGTAGAACACAGGAGAGACCATCAGGGCGGAGCAGGCAACCAGGAGAGGCTAGAGAGCCTGGAAAGGGTAGTGAGCCTAGAGAGCCTGAAAAAGGCTAGTGAGCCTAGAGAGCCTGGAACGGCTAGTGAGCCTGGAATGGCTAGAGAGCCTGGAATGGCCAGTGAGCCTGAAAAGGCCAGAGAGCCTTGAGAGGTCAGAGAGCCTTGACAGCCTTGAGAGGCCAGAGAGCCTTGAGAGGCTTGAGGGCCTAGATAGACGTGAGAGGCTTGAGGGCCTAGAAAGATGTGAGAGGCTTGAGGGCCTAGAGTGGCTTGAGGGCCTAGAGAGGCGTGAGTGCCTGGAGAGGCCAGCGAGACTTGAGAGGCCAGTGAGACTTGAGAGGCCAGTGAGCCTTGAGAGGTCAGAGAGCCTTGAAAGGCTTGAGGGCCTAGAGAGACGTGAGAGCCTTGAGAGGTCTGAGAGCCTTGAGAGGTCAGAGAGCCTTGAGAGGCCAGAGAGGCTTGAGGGCCTAGAGAGATGTGAGAGGCTTGAGGGCCTAGAGAGGCGTGAGAAGCTTGAGGGCCTAGAGAGGCATGAGTGCCTGGAGAGGCCAGTGAGACTTGAGAGGCCAGAGAGACTTGAGAGTTGAGAAAGTGGCTTGTGAGCCCGGCAGGGCAGAACCGGAGGCTTGTGAGCCTGGCAGGGCGGAACAGGAGGCTTGTGAGCCCGCCAGGGCGGAACAGAAGGCTTGTGAACCACACAGCCATAACGCACAGTCCAAAAATCCCATTAGAGAATGTTCATTCCTCTTAGTGGCTAAAAATGACTTATATGGTTCATTAAGTCCCCGTCGGAACAAGTCCTCCATTGAGGATTTACCTTGGTTTAGCTGCCAAAGTTGCTCAACAGGGTCCTCAGTTAACCTGGGTCCTGGAGAGGCGATGTATTCTGTCACGTAATGGTTGTTCTGAGAGACGGGAGGCGGACCCAAATGCAGGGGTTTTTTTACTTTTATTGAATCAAGGCAGCAAAACATCAAATCCACAAAACAGTCCAAAATCCACAAACCACAAGAAGCCAAAACCACAGGGAACACATAAACCACAAGAGAACACAAGAAACCACAAGGAACCACAGAGAACAGGGGTAATCGACAATACATCACAACTTCCTCTTTGCTGGCATGCTGTTAGATAGCCAGCAAACAGGAAGTTACCAAGGGAGCAGAGGGAGCAGACAAACAGTCATGGAGCTTGGGCTCCCTGTGCTGTCCAGGTGTTACAGATACATATTTTGTTATATGTTGTGTTCCCCAAATTCATGTCTGTGGTGTTACAACAATAGATGTCGCCTCTTTAAGAAAAGGGAGAAATCTGTTTGGGCTACATGCTGTGTGTAAGGGTGACTGCAGGTGCTGGTGGGTCTGAGGGGAGCAAGAAGACTTTCTTTTGTAATAATAAATAAGGCTCATACAGATTAAACAAATGCACATCTATTTTAGAACAGTGATGGGCAACTGGATCATATTACGCTCTCCTCAATTTTGATAAATTTACAAAACAACATTTTTAAGGATATTAATTCTAACACAAACCAGGAGAGGTCACTGTTATCATAACCGTAATTTCTATCACTGAAAGATTATATTCTTAAATTCAGTCAGGGATATCTTTGAAAGTAATGTGTGGATTTTGGTTATAACGTGGATATTGGCAATGACAATTGAGATTTACAGTTATATTTGCATGTGGATGAAGGTGACCATTTAAATTAGCATAATCGCAGTTTTCTCGTCAGGAATACCTGAGATACCTTCACCCATGCCAGTGGATTCTGTCGTTGGGCCAGTGGGTGATCCTTACACCTACAGAGCTAGACTGAGAGACAGTTTAAAGGCCTTTGCAGGAGTTTTGAGTTCATTAGTTGATTAGAGGCAGCGGGTCTCTTCAATACTGAACCTTTTCACAATTATATAATTTTCTGAGAAACTGAATTTGGGGTTTTCATTAGCTGTCAGTTATAATCATCAAAAGTAAAAGAAATAAACACTTGAAATATGTGTGTGGAATGAATGTTAACAGTATTCAAGTTTCACTTTTTGAATGGAATTAGTGTGTAACAAAGAACCAGAAAATGATGGATCCATTTGCAGCACCTTCCTAAAGGAATGGTCAGACAGGTGAAAGGTCAAAACAACAGCAAACAACAATGTAGGAGAAAATCCAAAAGCGCAGTCAACAGTAAAAAGGCAGGCAGCAAACAATGACTCCAGGTAACAGTCCAGTCCAGGTACACGAGAAAACAATATAGGAAACCTCTCAGAAATGGTTGCAGGGCAAAACAAGACTTGGCATAGAGTGACCGTTCAGGTGGGTATAAATAGCATCCTTGATTAGAGATGGCTGACACCTGTGATAGGTACAGGGTTTATGGGAAATGTAGTTCAGTATTCTGGGGAGGGCACCCGCTGGCGGGTTTTTTATGATAAACATTTTTTATGATATTCTAATTATATGACCAGTACCTGTATAATGAAAATAAAAACCAATATTAAATATATAACAGAATATGTGGTATTATTGACAATTTTGATATTATAAGATGTACTTTACTAAAACTAGGGGTAACTAAAATTCCAATTGATTTATGAATTTAAAGTTGACTGAACTGATGACAACTACAACAATTTAAACATACCTGCTATTATGTGTAAAAGGCCTGTGCCTTTCTTAGTGGTCTATGAGAGAGTAATGTATTCAGACCAACTAAAATAGTATGTACTTTTGTGACTACGACAAATTTAAACATGATATATGATGGGTTGAATATCAGTAGTCTCTAAGTAAATAAGTCAATAGGGTGACCAACCAAAACTCCACTGTGTAGATACAGAAAAACATTGGTGGAAACCAGACTCAACTGTGAGAGCCAGTTCTCTTCTGGCACATTAAAGCTGTAGTTTATCTTTTTTATTTTGTTAAAAACAGAAAGCTGAAAATAATGCTTTATAATTTTATATTTTGAGATCTGTTCTTATGGGAAATGTCCCTGGTTCATGTTACTTAGTTAATACAACCTAACAATCACTTTAAGTAATACATTCATAATAGTAGTACAAAGACAATACAAATAATACATATGTGATACAATGAACTGGGTAATAAATCTAGATTTAAACAGACAGAGTGTATCTGTGTGACAAAGGCTCAGAACTCAGTAAATCTATACGCAGTGTTTTATTAGACAAACTCAGAATATAACAGCCAATGGTCAAAAACAACAGCAAGCAGGGGCAACAAAGGTAATCCAATATCATAAACAATTCCAAGCAAAGGGTCAGGGCAGGCAGCAGACAAAGAGAGTCCAGGCACAGTCCAACAGCAGGCGGAGAACAATTGGAAAAACAATCCAGGTAATAATTCAAAAGGGAAAACCACTCAGAATTGTTTGACAGGGCAAAACAAGACTTCGCAAAGAGTCCATTCAACAGATAGGTTTATATAGAGAGAGACTGATGACAAAATGGCCGCCACCTGGAAGAGGCATGGCCCAGGTATGGGAAATGTCGTTCTAATAATCAGGTGAGGGTTCCCGCTGGCGGCAGGTTGAGGGAGCAACAGGGACCGAGCTTGGGACAATCTGCTTCCTGCACAACACTGGAAGCCTTTGAAGATTCTGGGCATCTGGGCAGATGTGTTGTGAAGTGTTGGTTTGCCCTCTCCATTTTCCTTGTGTTTTTTCCCTTGTGTTTTTGGAGTGCTCTTTGTGTTTTTGGACTTGGACTGTGTATTGAATATTGATGTTTTGCTGCCTGCCCCTGCCCCTCGCTGTGTTGTTTGACTAGAGTTTTTGGATTATCTTCACTGTTCTCGTTTGCCTGTGTTTTGACTCTGCCTGATTGACAATGCCTCGTCGCCTAAATTAAAGCCTGCACATGAATCCGACCGTCTCCGCCTCTGTTGTGACCCCAGTCATGACAATTGTTCACTGATGCAGCAGGCTTTACAGAGTTCTGTAGTTCATTACAGTTCTTTACAGAGTACTGACTGTCCATTCAGGCAGATTTTCTTTATCCCTGCATGAATAATTTCAATGGAATTCCTGCTGACCCTCCTGGTTTTACAGATTCTTTACTTAGACCCTAAAGTCTGCCCATAACACTAGTCTGCATAACATAACATGCAACATTCTACTAGCCAACTAGTCAATATCCTTCGTGCAGAGTTTTCAGAACAGTTCAACATCACATGAGTGAAGTCTTAGGGGTGGCTAAGCATCACTTCAGAGTCACAGAAACATTTGATCATATTTTGACTGTTTGTTGTATTTATGACATTAAAAGAAACACAGTAAACTAAAATGAAAGCATGTTATGATCCCCTTTAAACAGTTTATAATATTAATATTCTGGGATTATTCTAGGATTAATATTCTGGCTGCGTTTAAAGAAAAAATGCCTGCATAGTTTTCTTTCCTGGCTCATGCTGAATGTTGTAGATTCCTCAGGGCAGATGAGCACTCAGGGTAATGTGAGCACCTCCGGCTCAGTTAAACCTTTCATCTCTAAACATCACAGTATCTTTTTAAGTTCCTCCATCTCTAATGTTTGAGGCTTTAAAACGAGACATAATATTTCCAGGTCAGTTGTTGTGTCACAAAGTGTTTTGCTTTTAAAAAGCTCCATAGGAGGAAATCGTGATCTTCCATCATGTAGTATACACACAACAGCCACTAAAGTTGACCTTAGTCAGCTGTGTAGTGTGAGAAGAACAAGGATCTGACATCTTTAAAAATTTATGAAGGTAAATGCAGAACAATCAAGACCCAGATCCTGATCTTGGCATCAAGACCAAAATTCAACACAAGGAGAAACAGAATCTGAACATTGTGCTCTACACGAAAAGAAAACAGCTCAGAGAAATGAATGCATCTCTAACAACACTACTGCTCATCATTTAAAGTACAAGAATTACACTTGAAGGTAACTACAGCATTTACAAAAAGCATTTTTTCAGCATTTACAATGCTGAAACAAATAATAAAACACAAAGTCAGAAGTCAGTTAAACTTCAGGGATATTAATCTGTTCAATCAGAAAGCAAAAGTGATCAGTTTTCATGTGAATTAGTTTCACCTGCTTTGGTGCACATGACATTGACAACAGCTGCACTGGAGAGACAACGTCAAAACAGCCTTCAATAAGGAAATGGTTTCACAGGTGATGGCCACAGACAGTTCTTTTCTTATTATTTTTCCTAACTGATCTGATCTTTTGTTTTGTTAGGGTCTTTGTAACTGTCTGTTGCTGAGGCAGTACCTGCAACCCAAATAGGTTGTGCAAACAGTCTAACAAAACTCATAAACAGGCTTAATGAGGGTAGCATGAAGCCCTGGCATCTTTTAGTGGAATCTGTGTTCACAGTTAAGCATTATGCATTTCTATTGCCATTTGCCAGAGAACACCAGTATTGGCAGTTTCATCACTGGTGTCCTGTTCTCTTCAAAAGAAGATAAAAAAAAGATGAAAGCAGGTTCACACTGAGCACATGTGACAGCCATGAAAGAGGCTAGAGATACATTATTCTGTGTGCAGCATCATCCAGCATAACCGGTTTGGCAGTGGGTCAGTAATGTTCTGGGAAGGAATATTCTTGGACGATTGTACAAGCCAATTCTTCGCTTACTTATGTTAGGTACTGGGATAAAATTACGCATTTTCAGTGGGCTCAGAGTTCCACTTAGTGCATGCTAATGCCCAGCCTTGTGTGGCCAGACCTGTCCCCAAAAAAGAACCTCTGGGACATTATGTGTCAGGGCATCCAATGCCGTCAAGTAGTACCACAGACTGTCCAGGACCTCACTGATGCCCATATGCAGATCAGGAAGAAGATCCCCAGGAGCATGCCCAGATGTTGTCATAAATGCATACAGGTACATAGGGGTCATACTCACTACTGACTTACAATTTTAGTTGCTATGATGAACTCATCATAGTTGGATCCTGTAATTTCAGTTCCTATTTAAGGGAACTTGATGCTGTATAAAGCTTGACGCTTTGACGTATAAAGTGCTTTAAGTGTATAAAGCACTTTAGGCATGCCTGAGTCTGAACATGTAAAATCAAGCCTATTTATAGGCAAGTTCAAGGTCATGTGATGTAGCATTGTACACCACAGTGGCGCTTGTCAAATACGACAAGCTTATCAGCTTAAGTCTGAAGAAAGACCGTGCAGACAAGCCCAAATTGTGGCAAAGACACTTACCTTGGAGTAACTGAAATGTTGTTTATGTCTAAACTATAAAATGTAATAAATGAGTACAGAGAGGGCAAACCTGCCATAGCACAAAAATCACTTAGGGACGCCATTGTTACATAATTTTTAATAAATTAAATAAAGATTTTTAACTTGAATATTATATTTATTGAGTTTGGTCATATTTAAATGTTTGGTCAAATTTAATGTATTTATGTCTAACATACTGTAGTTAATTAAACTACGGGGGATCTACATGAGCAGAAGGGGTGGATTTCTATTGATAGCTTGTTTTGGATTGACAGTGTGGGTGGTGTCTGGTCCTCCTGCCTCATCTTGTTGTTACAGGTGTTTATGGACTTTTATTTTCTATTTATTCATGTATATTTATGTACTTTTATTCACTATACTAGCGGCCTAGTTCGCTCTTTTCTGAATGTATTTTCGTCATTTTTGTACTGAATGGAAAGTATGTGAAGCCCTCTAACAACAAGATCTAGGTTAAAACTAATGACAATGAGAACACCCGATGTTAATTTACAACCTTTCTGTCCTGAATTTTAAATGACTTTGTGAACAGAGCGACTTACCTTTCAATATCCCACTAAATATTAGTGGGATATTGATCTCTTTCCCCGGTTTCTTCCTCCCAGGGAAAGAGATCAGCTCCTCTCATCAACGGAGGAGTTGGACATTGAAAGCTTTCAGCTGCATTCAGTGTCCACACCGGAGCCTGCTTATTTTCTCTAACCTCCCTATGGAGGTCTCTAATTCCTGGAATAGGCCATATTCTTTTTGTCTCTAGTTCTGCCTACCAATTGAATGGTAATGTGGTAGGGATTAATAAGCATACTTATGAATGTATGCCCCGGGCTGAACAGACGCTTGCTAGCTATCTGGCACCCGAAGCGGCAACATATTGTAAGGCTCCGGCCCTGCCCTCCAAACGGCTGTGCAATACTTCAGCATTGGTGGGAAGGGGGTGCATGGCAGCAGGTCAGGCCACCACATCCTTGCATACTATGGGCGTGCTGCAAGCTCTCCAAGCCGAACTGCTTCTGGAACAAATTAGAGTGGCTAGAGTTAATTGACAAATGATCTTTCTCAGGATGTCATCTATAGCTCGCCCTGCAAAGTTAAGGACAGGGTCCTTCTCCCAGGAGGCACGCAAGCAAGCTGAGGAACTTCTGCACTTTCTCCCCATCACTCTCATTCCCGGGGGTTGCTAGACGGGAGCAGCCCCTCCCATGTACGCAATCATAGAAGTTGTTATGTTTCCAGGGCCCCAGAGTGTCGCCCTCCCTGGGGGTAATTCTGGTTGTTTGAAGCCATCGGTTCCCCAGGGCCCTCTCGAGCACAATCTGAGACCAGCCTCGATGGGCTCATACCCCTAAAAAACATCCTGGCAGCGTGGAATCCACTGCCAGATGTATTTCAATGCGTCCTGCACCATGCTTCAGGACACAGCAGCCTTATGCAAGTATCTTCCCAGTCTTCCGCCCCGTGAGGTAGCAGACTCTGAACACTTTCAGCCTCTCAGGAGGCCCTCATGTAAATTATCTCGGGTGTTCCCTGCAGGGCGACCGTTACAGGGCACCGAGACTTCAGTTATGGTTATTAATCCAGACTCCTCAAGATGCTGGTACACTTTAGCAACTTCAGGATGGGCCCTCCCCACCCTGGTGGGCCCAGCGCAGGCTCTGGTCTGGGAACAAGAAGTGGTTTCTCTGTTAAGGAAAGAGGCCATTGAGGTGGTCCCTCTTGAGCTGAGGCAAACAGGGTTCTACAGTTGCTATTTTATTGTTCCCAAGAAGGGTGGGGGTCTGCGTCCCATCTTGGATCTCTGGCTCTTGAACCACTCAATCAGACAACTGAAGTTCAAAATGCTCACGGTAAAGCAGGTCATATCCCAAATCAGGTCTGAGGACTGGTTTGTTTCCATAGACCTAAAAGGCACCTATTTTCAAATCCCCATCCTTCCTCAGAACAGGAAGTTCTTGAGGTTTGTGTTCAGGGGCGAAACCTACCAATATTGAGTTTTTTCAGTGGTCTTGCTCTCTCCCCCCGCACTTTTATCGAATGGCCCTGGCCCCTTTGAGGCTCCAGGGCATCCACATACTGAATTATTGATGATCGGTTGATTCTATCTCCCTTCCAACATCTGACAATTCTGGCAGTTCTCGTGCATATAAAAGAGCCGGTGTTGAAACTAAATCCCGAGAAGAGTGTGCTTATTACAATGAGGACACATCTGTCTCCCGCTCATATAATTCATTCCTCTCTGCAGTATCGAGAGTCAAGCAAGGCTTGTCACTCACTGTGAAGCAGTTTCAGCAACTGCTGAGTCTGATGGCAGCTGCGTCCAATTCAGTGGTGAAGACCCTTCAGTGGTGGCTCCTCCCCGAGGGGAAATCCGCTTCACATGATAAAGGTCATGAGATGCTGTATCCGTGCTTTAGACATGTGGAGGGAACCCTGGTTCATGGAACAAGAGAGGAACCAGGGTCCAGTATAAGGAGATCTTGGTTGCCATGAAATGCTAGTGACAGATGCGTCCCTTTCTGGTTGGGGTGTGGTTATAAACAGCCGCCCAGCCAAAGGTCTTTGGGCCTCGCCATCTTACTTGGCACATAAATTGTCTGGAAATGTTTGCTGTGGTTCAGGCTTTAAACCTCCCGAACCTGAGAGACCACCACGTGTTGGTCCGCACCACCAACACAGCAGTGATTGCATACATTGACCACCAGGGAGGTCTGCTGTCATGCCCTCTTTACAAATTGGCTCACCAGATCCTTGTCTGGTCACAGGGGAAGCTTTGCTCACTGAAAGTGGCTTATGTTCCCGGTCGATGCAGTGTGGGAGCAGACATTCTGTCAGGGCAGGGGCTGAGGCCCGGGAAATGGAGGCTTCACCCCGAGGTGGTGAAGCAGATTTGAGAATTTTTTTGGGCAAGCAAATTAGACCTCTTTGCCTCTCAAGAGACTGCGCAATGTCCCCTTGGGTACTCTAGTTCATCCAGCTCTTTTGGGACTAGATGCTATGGTCCAGGCTGGCCGAGACTACGCCTTTATGCATTCCCTCCTATTGCCCTGCACCCAGGAGCTCTAGAAAAATATGCCGGGATGTAGTATCTGTGCTTTTTGTAGCCCCGTTCTGGCAGAGCGAAGTATGGTTCTCAGAACTCGTATCTCTCTTTCCTTGGAAAATACCCTTGAGGGGGTATCTTCTGTCTCAGGCAGAGGGCGCTATCGTCCACCCTCGTCCAGACCTTTGGAACCTATGGGTGTGGCCCCAGAGGGGGTACAACTCTAAGCTTTTGGTCCTTCAATCTAGAGCTCCTTCTAAAGGAAACTAGATGCCCTAAAGTGGAACTTTTCACTTCTTGGTGTAGAGACCACCAATTTGACCCAGTTGACTTCCCTTGTTTGTACAGTCCTTGATTTTTTGTATTCACGATTTAAGAAGCTGTCCACTCTCTCCACTGGGCTCCCGTTGATGGTGGGGGTCTGGTAGTTCCTTGCCTGCTTTTTCCTGAAGTCCACTATTAGCTCCTTAGTTTTACTGATGTTGAGAAGGAGGTTGTTTCTCTGGCACCAGTCCTCCAGAGTCCTGATCTCCTCTAGGTAGGCTGTCTCATTGTTGTTAGAGATTAGACCGACCACAATGGTGTCGTCAGCAAACTTAATGATGTAAGTGGAGTTGGTAATGGCCACACAGTCATATGTGTACAAGGAGTACAGCAGGGGGCTCAGAACACAGCCCTGGGAGGCTCCAGTGTTGAGGGTGAGTGAGGCTGAGACATGTCTGCCCATCCTGACTGCCTGTGGTCTGCCGGTTAGGAAATTACAGATCCACTGAGTCCCAGATGCTCCAGCTTGATGGTGAGTGTGGAGGGGATTATGGTGTTAAACGCTGAACTGTAGTCCACAAACAGCATTCTAACACAATTCCCCTTTCCAGGTGGGTAAGTGATTTGTGGAGGAGGTGAGAGATTGCATCATCGGTTGAACGGTTATGGCGGTAGGCAAACTGTAAAGGATCCAGTGTGTCTGGAAGTGATGTTATGATGAAGTCTTTTACCAGTTGCTCAAAGCACTTCATCACTACTGAGGTCAAGGCTACAGGGCGATAGTCATTGAGGGAAGCAGGATGGGGTTTCTTTGGGACAGGAACAATGATGGACTCTTTGAAGCACATGGGGATCGTCGTCTGGGTTAAGGAGAGGTTGAATATTTTTGTGAATACTGGTGCTAGCTGGTCAGCACAAGCTCTGAGGACGTGACCTGGTATGCTGTGTTGTCCTGCTGCTTTCCTGGTGTTCACTCTCCTGAAGGCTCTCCTCACGTCGTGTTAAGAAATGATGAGCGCTTTTATCCAAAGCGACGTACAATTGAAGGAACAATAGAAACAGTGCACCAACTGAAAAAGAACAACAAATGGAAGAAAAGAAAAGGAAAAAGAGAGAAGTGTTAGTAATAGTTGCATTTAATTGGGGAGGTATTGTCTAAAGAGGTGAGTTTTTAGTCTTTTCTTGAAGATGGATAGTGAAACAGCTGTTTTGATAGAGACTGGAAGGTCATTCCACCAGGAGGGAACAATCCAGGAGAAATTGTTCCCTGTGTTGGCAGTCCCTTCTTGTCTGCAGTCATTACTGGTAGCTGAAGTATTAGCTTTAGCACTGTTAGCTGCAGCCTCAAAGCGAGCATAGAAAGTGTTGTATACTGGATGTTGGTGTTCTATAGTCCGTTATTGTCCTTAATCCCTGCCACAGGTTTCTAGAGTCACTTTTTTAAAGCTGTGACTCGAGTTTCTGTCCGTAGCGCCATTTGCCTCTTTCACTGCTTTCCGCATGTTGTATGACGCTACTTTAAATGAGGTCATGTCGCCTGAAACAAGTCCGAGGCAGCAGTGCGAAAAAAGATTAACGAAAAAAGAAATAATGGGAGAAACCAAAAAACAAAGACTATGGGGGTAAAACAGGACAAAACCATGAAGTTCATGGAGGGAGCGTGACAGCAGGATGTTTAAGTAATACTGCAGTGAGTAAGCAGATTCTGAAATAATACTATGCTCATTCAATATGCATATTATCTTTTTTTTGTTTCTGTTAGACACAATGTCTGTAAGTATGTAATACTGTTTCGTACTTTGGTTTTCCAATGTTACATTTAGTAATTGTATTTTATATATTAGTACAGCTTCACAGTTATATTATAAACTTCAGAAACTTGTCTCCAGCAAGGTTTATAAGGTTACTATTTAACTTATTGGATAGTTACATGCCAGCGAAGTCTAATGAGGCCAGTACAGGATGCACTGTCATTACAACCGATGCGTCCAGCATAAACTTGGACACCATGTAAAACAGGCATGCAGTGACAAGTTCTTGGACAGGATATCAAAAAACGTAGTCAAAAAACAGGCAAAAGGTCAGGGCAGGTAGCAATCAGAGTAAACAACAAAAAACACTCGCAATTGCATGCAGGGCAAAAAAGACCTTGCAATAAGTTTATACACCTGAATGAGCAGGTGATTGCGAATGATCGGTGATTGCGAAAAAAATAAGTGCATAAGTGTTATAAAGGATCATTTTATTTACTGTGCTTCCAGAATGATTAAACACACAGTCTATTATACCAAACAAATACATTTATTTTATAAATGTTTATTTTACATTTATACATTTATATAACAGACTCAGAAAAGCTTCTATTATTGATCCCTACAGCAGCTATTAAATCCATATGCTAAATATAGCAGATATATGCCTACCACACAAAAATATAATTTTTTAATGTACAACAACAAAAATATGTATACAATAAGCCAGACGACTGACATGTTCTCCACACACAGCTTTGCTGGAACTATGAAATATACATCTGTTTTAAACTTAATTATAAAGAATACACACTCACTTTCACATTAATACACTTACATAGTAAACAGACAGCAATAGGTTATAATTTATCAGATCAGACCGTCCTATAAAAGGAGGGCAGCTATTACACACTATCCTAAAATGAACTTTTAATAGTCGGTTGGCCATTAAAACCTAATTCTACATCTGTTTTCTTTAAATGGTTTAATGCATCCATGTTCCTTCACTAACACTGTGTTTTAATGAACATTTAAATAATTAACATATTAACTAAATTATTTTTAATTTTTTTATATATATTAAGAGTTGAGATTAAACATTACTTTTCAAAAGTAAGTCTAATCTAGTCAAATTTGTAAACAAAATTTGTTGTATAAGTTATTACCTGGTTCTCTGGAATATTTGATTCTAATTGGCCAGTCTCGACATTCCAAGGTACATTTTTCAAAAACAACCACATATTTACAAAGATTAAACCAGATTGCAAGTTTGTCTAGTTTCTAATCAATTAATATGATAATTTCATGGTATGGTAGTGCTTGTCCTGGTAAAACTCAGGCCACAGTATTTCAATTGTTAACATGTTTAAACATGATGCTAGGCTGTTTTTTCATAATTCTAACATGATTTAGCATGATACTATTATGTTTTACCATGATGCTAGCATGTTGCAGGGTTATAAATATATTGCAATACAGATTTTTCATGATGTTATGCAGTTAGTAGGGTGCTCTAAATGGTTGCTATGGCATAGCTGGGCAATTTCCATGTTCAACTCATAATGGAAATAAAATGGAAAATTAAAGACTACTTGCCAGTCTGAAAAAGAGACCACCCACTTATCTTTAAGATATTTTGATGCCATGTCAAAGGGGTGGTTGCTAGGGTACTATTACTGGTTTCCAAGGTTTGGTTACAAAGTTGTAATGTTACCATTTTTGATGCTTGCTAAGCCAAGTGATATAAGCCCACCCCCAAGTATATATGACATTCTGAGGCAGAGCTATGATGTCACGACATTCAGCTCAATGTTTAGTCTATGACATTTTTTGCCTACTATTTCATACTCAAGAATAAATAATAGTGACGCTTTGCTTTGAAAGCACCATTAACTAAAGTTTCCTTTCTGACACTCACTTGATGTTGTGTTGATGTAGTCACACTAGGCATTTCAACTTTGGGAGATCTGCATTTTATGCAATTATTATGGGCAAAAAATTATTCTCTTTAGGGCAATAAAAAGGTGGCCCTAAAAATAAGTGCCATTATAGCAAAAATAAATAGCATTTAGGATTTGTATGCCAGTGTTCAATCTGATCATATCATGAATATAACGGTGTGCATATACAGATGGCGTGCACCACTCATTTATATTTGAAGAGTTTGGTTCCAAAGCGGAATAAACGCCAATTTTAAAAAAATCGAGATACCACCAAAATAAGCTTTGACACTTATTTTTACGCTTATTACGCACATTTAGTTTCTAGTTCCCTCAACCCCTTGTTCCCTATAACGAAATAGAGGTTACACACTAGTTCTGTCATCACATTCTAACAATGTGATGACATAACAATTCTAACACATTCTAACTTGATATCTGACATGTTTTTCTGCACAGTTTCTTCCCATTTTCTCAAAACGTGATAAACTTCAGTCCTGATTTTCAGCAAACGAAACATATCCATTCCGACCAATCATGGCACACTATTCCAACACACAGCTTAAGCACTAAACACATGTAAACATGTGCTCATTTTGTCTGTGAAAAGAAGTGCAAGGCTTTCAAAGACGATCACAACCGGGAACATATAAAGAAAATGTGAAACTAAGGCAGTGGGAAAATACCGGCGATGTCTTGGGGCTTGTCATATGTATAGATCCAGAGAAACTTTTATCACAAACAACTTGTGCTAAAAATAAATTTTATAACTATTTATGGTTGTTTTGGGGAAATTGTTTGTTTGTTTGTTTAATAAATGTTTAAAATCAAAACATAGATTTGATTTTTGATGTTATTACAAACACATGATGATAAAATTACAGAAATGAGTTTTTTATGCAAACCCTTTTTGGGGAAAAAAAACACTGTTTTTCTCAAATAAACAATTATGGATTTATCCCATTTTGGAATAACACTCTTTGAACAAATGTTAAATTCCACAGGTGTAATCGTGCCTTTCCATGCATGTTTCTGGTTGTGGTTGGTACCTCTCTCCCTAGGCCGAAATCTCTGCCTCAAATGTTCAGCAAAGAAGCAAAGAACCACTTTGGTTTCTTCCTGTGCTATCCATTCTGTTGCGGTTGACACAGGGGCACATCAACAAACTTTGCTAAGATGGAAAATGCTGATGAAGTATGTTTTATCAATGTTCACTCTCAATGTTTCCATCTCTCAATGTGGTGTATAGTGACTCTGCCACAAAAAAGCAGACAGGGATAATCAAACACATTCTGTCTCTGCCTGGTCTATGCAAGGGTACACACCACAATGACAGCTTCCATCTGCTCTTTCCCAAACCCCGGGCCCTGCAACACCTCAGCTGGCCACCTTTACGCCTTAGCCGGATCTCTGAGATTTTATAGCTCATCAGAACGATTTGGCTCTGCTATGCAATTCAGTCAAACAGGTGCCTGCCTAGGTTCTACAACGTCCTCTTCTTCTCAGTATGAGAATGCACAGCAAAAGCAATGTGGAGCTTCAGGTTCCTCTGGTGAAGAATGTAATCAAACATGTTTCACCTGTGGAGATAGAGGCAAAGAACCACTTTGGTTGCTCACTGTGCTACCCTTTTTGTTGTGGCTGCACACAGGGGTGCATCAGCAAACCCTAAGGGTGATTGTGATACAGTGGATGAATGTCTGACAGGTGTGCCCTCAGACGACATCCATTGGCCAACATGCTTTGTAAATGGTTTGTGGACTCATCAGTCCATACCACTCTTGTTGGTGGGGTAACAAAGGGATACTCCCAGGTATCCCAATCAGGCATGCCATTGCAATGCATTTATGCTCATATACTGCTTCCTCTTGAAGAAAACATCTGAAGCCTGTAGGTTTTTCCTTGCTTATAATGAGGCCCTACAGGGCTGAGGAAAAGGCTGCATCAGCACAATGGGTTGTGGAGGCTGGTTTGCAGATTGGTTTGCAGCTAAAGACCTGAGATGTGTATTTTCATGCCTCTATTTTAACTAGACACAGACCTTTTTAAAGCTTCATTTTTGTTGTCATTGCCCCTTTAGCCCATGCACAGATCAAGTATTCTAAAATGCATTGTTGTTATATAAGATTCAACCAGCATGGGCCAGAATGCTGTATGCAATAGGTATGCAATGTTGGGCTCCTGAAAAGGTTCTTGCCTGTGTAAAGCTGAGGAAGGCTGGGGGGAGGCTGTCTCCAAACAAAGGTTATCCCATTGGACTCATTTCCAGTCAAAGTATGTGCACACTTAACTAAAGGATAGCCTCATCCTGGGCAGTTTTGAAAGGCACCCCCTTAGCAGACATTTGTAGAGCTGTAGACTGGGCCACATCCTTGCAAGGTTTTATAGCCTTAGGATCCAATTTTTTATCTTAATGTCCCTTGGACAAGCATTTTAAAAAACATGCAGGGTGTCAAGCCTGCTGCAGCACCATTCCCCAGAGGCAATAATGAGTCCTTAATTTACCATGTGAGTTCCCCTCAGTGAAACCTGGATATATCACATTATCAGCCTGGAGCCTTATGGTATGACTACTTTCCACTGTAATGTTTCCCACCATTAATATGTATCTAGATTGTTATCTGTCATAGCTTAAAATATGGGTGGTTCTTCCTATGGTAGTATCCCATTTGTGTGTGTAGTTTAATGTGGTACTTTCCAGTACTTTTATTGACATTTTATATAAAAAGTGATAGATCCTCCTAGGTTAAATCACTTATGTCACTACATCGACACAATGCCTTTTTCCCTCAATTAGGGTATAGAGGTTACACATATATCAAGATGCTTGTGATCCACATTTTTAAAATAATTCAGCAAATTCCCTGCAATTTTAGATTTTAAACACAGATAGCAGTAGAAAGCAAAAATATATAGATTGCAGCTTTAAGTCAAACATATTAATATAACCCATATTTCCATAATGAATAACGCAGTCTACCAAGAGCAGCCCAAAATAGCAAATTGTTATAGCCGTTAAATAATGGTGCAAATACTGAAAAATTGATGAGCCAAAACCTCGCATTGCTTGATTAATTTAAATACTCCTTCATTAAGATTCTATCTGAAAGGGAAACTTCTACAAATGCAAATGCAATAAGGCAACAAAAATGTCCACACCTTGTCAACACTAAATTTTTAGTGTTGAGTTTTTAATTCCAAAAGGTGTTTTGTGCTGATGCAAGCTGATGGTAAATCTGGCCTTACAGTGAACTAAAGTATGACCATTAAATTATAAAATATTTTATTTTACATAAGGACCTGTGTTTTAAAACAGTATTGCTAACAGATAAACTACAAAGAAAAAATATAATACTTACTAGCTAAAGGTCACAGGGTAACAAATGTATTACTAGTTTTCTCACCATGAGCATTTTTCCTTTCTGTCCTTCTGTTCTTCATGTTAAGATTGCTGCTTTGTCTTTTTATTTTTAGTTTGTAATGCTCACAATCATTCCTTGTTGCAGAAACATCATCACTCTACTCATGTTTATCGCTTGGACTAATGTTCCCGTCATTAGTCAGGACTTCTGTGTTTATAAAGGTTCCTGCCAAAGAACCTCCATGTCTCAGTTTAACAGGGGCTAATTCAGACAGAATGATATTATCATTGGCAAAAAGAGTCGTCTTATCCATCATTTCTTTGCTGTGCTTGAAGACAACTGCATCAAGGAAGTCATATTTAGGGGACAGAGTTCCACTCTCAAACAGATATTTGGCCACATATGAGAACGCTGCATTGCTTATCAGTGAAACCACCATAGAGACTGTCTTATATGGGAATCTCTGTTCTATAAAACATTCCACTTCCTGGGTGAGATGATGCACCTTCTCCCTCAACTGCCAACCGGGGTAGTAGATAAAAGGTGGAAGCTTGAGGTAAGGCTCCCCACCACCAATCCTCAGCAGCAGTCCAAAGATGTAACCTGCGATGGATCCATAGGTATTTGTCCCTTTAATGAACAGCACACACAGAAGTTGTGGAAAAATGATGATGTACACCAGATCAGAGCTCAAGTACCACAGGCCATAAACAGAGCCTGTTAGCAGAGCCATAATTGTGGCTAGTCCCCCAAACACAAAAATAGTGATTCTCATCACCCACACAATCTCTCTGTCAGAAGCCTGTGAGAAAAAATACACAAAAGCAATCAGCTTACAGATAACTGTTATTTTGCAGTGATAACTGTGGAGGAGGTATAGTAATAATGTAGAGGAGAACACATGTACAGAATATCCAGAGAGAACACACAGAGAGATGTATATGAGAATGTGTATCTCCAGGGAGAATAAAAAGCTGTAGACATGGACATGCAGTGAAATTCATGGGCTAACTTGTGTTTTAGTTAACATTTCATGGGCTAACATCAGTCTAAAATGTATTTGATATTTTATAGGAACATCTCTTTTTGGTGTAACTATTGTATAAAATTTATTTGTTGATATAGCATCCAACAACATTTTTACAATCTTGAGCTATATGTAGAGATTTGTCATATCAGTTTAGACATGTATCTGTAAAGTAACTGATCCTGCAGGAAATTAATTTCTAATGAATTAATAGTAACTTACCGACTGACGAAAAGCAAGTTGGTAAATGTTTCTTGCAAACATGGAACTGGCAGAAAGGATGGATGAATCTGCTGAAGACATCACAGCAGCTGACACCGCTCCTAACCCAAAAAAGGAAACAAAGGATGGGCAGAGGTGTTGGAGCACAATAGGTAGAATCATGTCAGATTCATCTTTTTCCACTGGAGGAATCGAACCATAGGACGTCTGGTTCCAGTCTAATAACATGAAAAAAAACACAAAAATCAATAAATCACAACAAATGACAGAAAACAAATTACAGTTTTTCTAAACTGCTAAAATAAATTTCTCAAAACCTTATACACAAAACTACATTTAGAAAATTTCAAATTGTTTGGGAAAAGTAATAAAAATAGCAAAACCATTTTATAGGTGCTCAAAATCAACATATAATACAGTCGTTCCGGGGGACGATCCCCACTGGGGGGGCACAGACACTGTTCCAGGGGGAGCACAGGATTGGAGGGAAAAAAAACACAAAACAATCACAGACTCACTGGCTATTACTACAAAGGAGATGCAGCAGATTCCTCCCATGTGGAAGTGCAAGCAGTTGGACAATTATAACACAAACAAATCCACACAAAACCACACAGTTCAGTTTCAAATTTAACAATTAAAACAGAGGGTAGTATTTTGAACTTGCAGCACAACGTCAGTGCTACTCTATAAGCATCCACACACGTTCGCTTGTGCCTTGTCTCTTTATTTACTTTAAAAACCCAAACAGCTAGACTAAAGATTAACCCCTCTTTTTGGGGGCTTTAATTTCGGCTTGCGCATAATTCCCATAAGTTTATCTTTTTCAAACTTTAACTTTGAGAAATCACCTCGGGTTACATCTGTAACCCTGGTTCCCTGAAGCAAACGAGATGCTGCATCGAAACGCTATGGGAACGCTACCAGCTTTTATGCACTCTGATACAGGTATGTCAAATCACTGATTATGGGGTGTGGCATCACAGATAGGGTGGCATCACAGACTCCCCTGACCTTTTGACCATCCGGCCGCGTCGTAGGTGTGTAGTGCTCGCACAGGACACATGCAATTAAGTTTTTTCCTGGTCTTTATCCCCAAAGATCTCTGCTCCATGAAGTGAAAAGATCCCACTTTAGGGAATACAGTTTCTTCGTGGAAGGAGCTCTGGGTTGTAAAATGGTCTCAATAACCTTGGTTGAGAGACCGTAAGCTATGAGTTGCACCCCCTCAGGGGCCATACCTACAGGTTCCACAGCTCTGGGCTACGTCTCCATTCCCTGGGCCTTGACAGCATGTCTGCTCCTATGTTGCATCGACCGGGTATATAAACTGTTAAGTTTCCCCTGAGTCCACACCAAAATCTGGCCACTCATGACCGCTCGCCAACCAGTGAAGAAGGGAAGAAACAGTCCTTTTTCTCTGAACTGATGAGGCACCACCTCGATGACCTCCTTCCTCAAGAGAGAATCTACTTCCTGGTCCAATACTTGAGTCTGCAAAGGATCAACTAGTGTGAACAGGACCCCACCAAAAGTAGGTAGGCGACACTGAACTGGATTTTGTATCTGTGTTCTATAGTGCGCAGAACCCATTGAGATACCCGTGGCAGTAGCTGCCAAGACCTTTATCAGTGATCTCCCTAAAATCAGAGATCAGAAATCTCTGATCTCTCTAGATGAGGCAGGGCTAAAAAGATGAGCTGAATAAGGCCTATTCCACAACCTCAACACCTCAGTATGGAGGTCAGGAAAGAATGTCAGGCTCTGGTATGGAGGCACTGACCGACTTCATTGTAACTTAAATGCTATCCCTGGCGCTAATGACACAGAAAGACAAACAATCGACATACAATGCAACATAGAGCACTTCGCTAAATGAAGGAAGCTAATCTGAGCGGCACAAAGCATGTGCTTCTATAGTTTCCTGGTCATTTTATCAACCTGTCTGAACCTTTCTGGTAACTGAAATTATGAAATACATCAACAGACGCAGAAAAGAAATCACCAGTTCAAACAGTCTGTATTTATTTTAGAATGTAATTCCACAAACATGTCTGGCCGTCACTGAGCCTGTACGCGTCGCATGCTCTCCGTCACCAGCGTCGCGCTGATCTTACTCTCACAAGACTGTGTGACGCACTCTAATATTCAGAGTCATAATGAGCTCTTGTAAAGAAATGTTATCGGCTTCCAAATTGTATTATTTTAATCCCAAAATTCAAACATCATAAAAAACATTTTAAAAATCTGACACACTGACTACATTAAACATTAGAACAAAATAATTAGGTTATATCTTAGAAAACTGAGACATTCCTTCTTCATTCTATCTATCCATGCAGTGTGGCTTAGTTTGGCCAGCTTTGAGAGGGTGGCGCTGGGAGGAGAGTGGGGCCCAACTTGCAAAAGGTTGAGAACCCCGGATATAATACAGAAAAACTACAGAGCTTTAATTAAATGTTACATCAAAAATGCCCTTGACTTAGATTAGGATCAGATTTTTTACTCAGAAAACAATGAAATTCCAAAAGGTTCACATACTTTTTCTTGCCACTGTATGTTTAAACTAAAGGTAGACCTTTACACTAGTAAAAGGGCATCTTTTTGAAAATAGTGTACATCATTTAATGGTACGTTTTTTTAAATTTGACTATTCATGTGTGCAACATTATAAACATTTGCTGATTAGCTAAGATTTTGATTCACAAGTCTGTGATCAACAACATTAATTAAGCCCCTGTAGATTTTGTTATATTTGCAAAACTCCTCAAATATAAATGACAGCAGACATCTGGAGTCACTGTCGTGTAAAAGCGCTGTGTGTTTGGCCTGTAAAATCCTGTCTTGGGAATTGAATTTCACATCTTCCCCTTATTATTTCAGCTAAAGACAGACGCATTAAAAGCTTGTATCTCCAATCCAATCATCTATAGCACAATTTTAATACAGGTCTCCGAATGAATAGTTTTGCTGTAAAACAATCTTGGTGAGCAGTGTTATTTTTTTTATTATACTGAAACCATTTGTCACCTGTGGAGGCCCCTATAGCCCCAATGAGGACGGAGGGAACAGCCATAATTAAACAGCCAAAAGCAGCCAGAAATGAGAGGACTTGAGCGTAACTAGCTGAAGACGCAGAAAGAACTCGCTGAAAATACACCTGCCAGGGAATCCCGCCCATTATCTAAGAGAAACAAAAATCAAATCAAATAGCTAAATATTTAAGCAAGCACACACATGAATTGTATGTATTCACATCAACTGCCTGGATAAAATTCTTAAAACATTCTTATTTTAATTACCAGAATATTTTATTTTGCCTTTGCACTAGCCTCACAATACAGAAACTAGACAGTGACTAAAATATTAACTCACGTAAACAAATAAACAAATAAGTAAATAAATTTGATTCCTACACCCCTAAGGCAAAGAAATACATTTTTTTATATTTTTCTTTTAATATTACAAATTGCACGGCATTGTAAAATACATTTTAAAGACCTTTCAAGTATGTATAGTCAATATTAAAACGTAAGTTTTAAACTTAATAACTGTAGAAACTTTCTTCTACTGAATTCAAACAAAATATGTTTGTTGAGGTTTCAAATAATAGATCAAAATCTTCTACACAGAACAACCTAGAAAACTGTCTAACTCTTCTCGCTGCTCTACAGCATTATTATATGCTCCTTATCACGTCTCAATCTGGGTGTCGAATTAAGTTCTTGATAAACATCTATTTATTAACAACTGTTGTAGTTCTCATCAGTTTAGTCAACCCTGTATTTTTAAGCTGATGTAGTTAAATTTTTTGTTTGTTGTTACGTTTTCTAACTAAAAAGGCCACTTTTCCAGTTAAAATAAAATGTACATTTATTTGTGGGCGTTCTGTTCTGACAGACTTACGAGAAGACAGAAATTATCTGCCCACATCCAGCCGTCAGCGGGACTGATCTCACCCAGCCAGGGCGATTGAAACACTGTGTTTACTGCAGTCACACTGATGTCTGACACTGCAGGACTGGACAGAGCAAACGGCACACTCGTCCACTAAATAAAGAGACACACAAGTGTGCACTGATCACATCACTTCAGATTAAACAAATGTTTAAAGTTTGGAATTAATGATTTAAATGGTATGACTTTACAGACTTTATAGAATTCACAGCTTATTTAATTGCTTATCATTAACTCAACAAACCCCCTGCAATTTTCTCAAGAACCCCAGTATGAGAGACCTGCTATAGGCTAACAATTAATAAAGTGTGTGTGTATGTTTGTCGCTCTCATAAGTGTGATACAGTAGTTAGGTCTATATACAACCCAATTTTGTGTATTTTAGATGTATGATTTGTTTATTTGCTTAAGTACATTCTTATAAACACAAAATATTTTATTATTTTCAAAATTATATTTATGTAAAACACTTTGTAACAGCATTAAGGAAACTGATTAATGTTATTAATCATAAATTCTACTAAATTCCAAGCAGCTGTTATGCATGTTTGTAGTGATGCAACTGAAAACTCACCAAGCCCAGAAAAATGCAGAAAAGCTGGACGACATCTGTATACGCTACAGAGTACAGCCCACCCACCAGTGTGTAGAACACGGCAACCAGCGCTGAAATCACCACCGATGTGTTGATGTTGATGTCTACAATCACACTCAGTGTAGCACCTGTGCAAAACAGGGACACTTTAATAACTGCGATTCTGGACAAAAACTGTGAAACGCTGCATAACGTTTGTTTAGTGTTTATACCTAAAGCTGACAAAATTGCTGCAGACCAGAATATCTCTCCCAGTAATGCTGGTATGAAGAGAAGTCCACCCATTCTCTTCCCATACAGCTGCTGGAAAGGGTCAAGCATTGTCACATAACCTCGAGAACGCATGGGTTTAGCAAAGAATAAGCCACCTATCAGAGAGAAGAGACAAGGGAGATTTGAAGAGAAAAAACAGTAGAGATGATGCGAGCAGAGACAAGAAGAGACAAAGAGAGAAGTGAACAGATGAGGGAAGAAGAGACAAGATGATGGACACAGAAAGATAAGTAGAGATGGGAAGAGATGAGATTGTAGACATACAGTAGGAGCGATGTGACGATGAGTGCTATACATCAGCATTAGTGGCTCTCAGACTGCTGTGGACATGCTAAAGAGTGGCTTTTTCTGTGTTTATGTACTTTCTATAGAAACTGAAAGTTTATGTCAGAGGTAAGACAGGGCTTGCCGTGAATCGTCTCTGTGAGGTGATGTTGGGAACCTTTTCATTCTAAACAGCTGTTTAGAAACAACATTCTTCCATTCTCACTGGAGGAAAATGACGGTACATTTGTCAGAATACATCTGTTTGTGACTACAGTAAATGACAACTAAAAACACTTACCTCCTATTTAAACTTCATTACTTTAACTCTATGGGTCTCAACATGATGAAGTGATATTAGGACACTGAAAATATAAAGTCATCTTACCTACAACCAGACTGAGTGCGTACCCGAACGGTGCCTGAGCCCAAGCCAAGCCAGAGCCCGGCAGGTACACGGACTCAGCTGTGCCGTTTATATAACCTCCTCCAACCCAAGTGGCTGAGAAAGAGTAAAACACCAGCCAAAATCTCAGAGTAAGTTTGAGGATGTAAGTATATTAGTGTGTGTGTGTGTGTGTGTGTGTTTAGAGAGCTATACAACAAACTTACACTGCAAAGAACATCTTAAACATCATTAAACCTCTATATATCTTAGTTAGCCAAACCCAATAAATATTCAAATCCAATATATATTCAATACATCTAAACAAGTGCAAATTAAGGCACACATAAATTCTGTCTGTCAAGCAAGTGTTAGTGTTCTTTTTAAGTATAAGTATATTATTTGAAATAGACCCTTTAAAAATACTTCATACTTTATAATCATTGCTCATTTAATACAATAATTACATTGTGAATCTTTGGGCTGAGATGACTGACTCACCGGTCATTGTAAATCCACCCACAAATAAGCCGATGTCGCGACCACCGACCATGATGGACTCACTGCGCTCTGTCCCCTCTGACATGCCACAGTTTTTGTTTTTCCATGCTGCCCAGATTCCCACAAACAAAATCAACACGTAAAAGATGACAATAGCCAGAAGACCTTCCAGGTGAAGGGCCATGATCTTATACTGCCGATCCGTCAGACCTGCACAAATAACACTCAGTTTCATAATACTACAGTAAAATGTTATAAACAAGATGAAACATCCATAAACAAACTAAACTAATATACACGTATATAGGAATTTTGTGTTAGAAAAAGTAAATCAATGGCAACTGCCTATATATTCTTTATGAAACAGCAGATTATAGAATTGAGAAACATGCATACAGAAAAACGGAAGCTGCTTTACAGTGTTTAGATGAATAAGAAAAACTGCGTTACCTGTGAACACAGAACTTCAGTGCTTCAGTGCGTCCTGATGCAAAGCGCAATGAAGACCAGAGGGACACCCAGCACCGTGTGCGCGCGCGCGCTCGCGCGGGCGTATCTGCGCGCACCTGATTAATTGGTGTAGTGGCGGCTGTCTGTGCAGCTATTGGCTGCTAGAGCCATCTAGTGGTCTCGACAATACATTGCTGCTTGAGTCCAACAGGTCCAACAGGTATTAACTGAGTTCTTCAAAGCATGTTTTGTAAGTAATAATAATACATTTTTTTAAAGTGTTATTGTATTATTTTTTCTTAATGTGCATTTATGTCAGTAAGAACAATAAATAAATTAGCAAAAACAATGTTATATTTTTGTTAAATGATAGATTAAATAAGGAGTGAAGAGGAGGTTTAAATTTCAATTCATTTAGGAGAAATTTAAATTCATGTATGACAACTTTGAAACTCTAAAATAAATCACGGATAATAATCTCATACTTTACATATTTTTAATTAGTAATGCATGTCAAATGACTTGTTTACAAGAGCAAACATATATGTCTAATATTTCAGTATTACTAAACATTTGTGTAAATAAAAAAAACATTCAGTAAAAAAATCTGGAAAAACTACACTGTTAAAATTTATTTGACTAATGTCTTTATTCTTGTTCCGGCTTCGGATGATGGAGACTCGTACCAACATGTGCCAGTTGGAATCATCAGTCGAGAAAACGAAGATGTGGCCCTGCTGTCACTCTCTGCCGTGTTTGACCACTAGTGGTCACCATTGGGTTGTTTGTTCTTTTACCCCGAGTCATCAGCGTGATTATCACCACCTGTGCTCTAGCCAGCCTTAAGTATTTAAGCGTCGGTATTGTTTAACGTAGCCTCCAGTTCCGAGTCTCTGTAGTACGTAAGTTTTTGTGACCAAGTAATTTCTCTGCTATCGTTCCGGGTTATTACCCTGGGGTTTTGTTCCCTGTTTTCTGAGTTTTTGTTTGCTACTTTTTGTTTTTTTTAAATCTCTGGCTATAATAAAATTCAACAGCCATCACGTCTTGCGCTTCGTCTGTGGGTTTTTCAGATCTCGCCTCTGTGGTTGGGTGTAGAGCGTACGCTACTGACACCAGAGACATTCAGAAACTCTTCGGTGGAAATAATCTTGGAGGGGAATGTTGTGATGGACAATTTAGACAGCATACCCAAGGCCATGTGTCTTTTGTTTGGCTTAACTTATGCACTGCACCTAAACTACCCAAAGTGCATGGCCAATACTTTTTATTCAACAAGTTCTGCGAGGTTTGTGTAAGGAGCTGAAAGGCAGGATTATGGCTGTTACAAATCAGCTTGCCATGTAAATAGTTACAGTAAACGAGAATTTCCTTTTTCTGAACCATTATACAAATCATTCCCAGATGTTCTTTAAACTAAAGCTTTATATGGCAAATGTTTATGCTCCATGTTAATACAGTATAATAACACTTTGCTTGTTTAAAATTTGGAAATGTTTTAAAACCCTGTTTTAAAGACTTAAAAGTGGGTATTAAGTCTTTATTGTTTTCTCATTCTTTGAATGATTTTGCTATGTTAATTCCAATAAATTGTTAGTTCAAATAAATCATTGTTCTTTGTCCTTATTTGTAATATAGTTTATTATTTATATTATTTAAATGAAATGTTTGTGGTGTTTAAATTAAATGTTTGCAGGTTGATATACCTGCTTTCTGCTATATGAAGCCTATACAGGTTGATTGAACTTAAAAAATGTATGGAAACTCGTTGCCCTAAAAAAGTTAATTTTGTCTTGTTGAAAGAACAAAACATTTCAAGTTTAATGTACTTAAGATTTCAACAGTATTGCAACTAAATGTTTTTATTTAAATGTTACTGAATTCTTAAGTACATTAAACTTAAATGAATTGTTATTTACATTATTTATTTGGCGTAATATTTGCCAAACATGTTATAGTTCAAAATGTTGCCATGGCAACAATATTTACGCTATCACAAGTCAGAAGTAACTTGCCTAATGTAAGGTTTAATGTGTTCAAAGTTTATTGTAAGTGACGCACTAACCTGACTGAATAGTCAGATCAATATCATCAGCTTGACGTAAATAGTCCTAATGCATCCAGGGCTCAAATTCAGAGAGCAAAAGTCAAATTATTAACAAATGCATCCACAAGCACCGCAAACTAGATATGTTACACATGTATTTTACTATCCACAAACAAATGCCTTATCATTTGAATCTGTGAAATAAACGTGAAGCGTTTTTTGTACAATTAGAGACAGGTTTGTGACTAAAATGTTTGATTTCACAATTATTTTGCACAGACCAATAAAAAGAAGCGCATTTGTGGATCGTGTGATGCGAGTTCATTCATCCTGTTCGGTTCTTTTATTTAGTATACTTAATAAAACGTGAAGCACGGATCATTTGAACACATTTCGTTTACTTACACATATTCTCCCAAAAACACTGATATATATAGAGAGATGCTTAGCACGCTATATTGCGTTACTCTTTATTAATAAGTGTATTCTGAATACGATAAGTTATAATCATTCTAATGTTTTCTATTAGAAGAAACAGCTTAACACTGTCTCTGTTATTAGCTCTGTTGAAGATGTGGTTTCTGTTCATGTGTTTAAGAATCTCAACTCTCAAAAGGTGATTATTTTAAATAAATGTGCATATGGTTAAAAGTTTTTCCATGACCAATCACTGTATCAGTCACATATGCATTTAAATAATGTTAACATTGTTTCATTTGTAATATTGTAGCGACCGAGCGCATTCTGGGTAATGCAATGTTTATAGTTCTTATGTATTATTCTGTTGTTGTTAGTGTTGCGGTGTTGATGTGTGTTGTGTGTGTGTCGGGTCGTGCGGTGTAACGGACGCGTCCGTTCATGAACCTCCCAGCAGCTGCATCAATCGCGAAAGCCGGGAAATGTGTCAGGTTTTACATACATATGTAGCGTTGTATCTGGTGTCTAAACGATTTAGATCTGAGGTATTTTAGGAGCGTTCATTCATTTGAAACGCTCTGCTATCGTGCTCTACAGAATACCTCTGGTTTAACTGGAAATTGAATAAGTCCATATTATTCCCACTGATCTGTCTCATCGCTGTCCATCTCCCACCGTCTGTGGCGACCGTTGTACGTGTGCGTCCGGTGTCGTTTATTCCACGAGCCACTCCGGGATCCCGTAACACTCGGGCCGTGCGGTGTATGAGGCACGAGTGTCACGTAGGAGACATACTCGCCCATCTTAAAAACCCACCCGTAACACCCGCGGATTCTTACAATATGATCTGGAGCCAATACATATCTTCTAATATGATGTGTATCCTCAGTTCTGCACCCTAACATTAAAATGGGATTAAATACTACATTAATAAAACTATGAGCCGGATTAAGGAGGTGGGTCTTAATTAATAGCACATAGTGTGTAATAATAGGACTTATAATGTCGTAGATGTCGTCTCTTTCAACAGCCGAGCAGGAACATACTAACATACAGGTGCTGGTCATAATATCATCACGAAGTTGATTTATTTCACTAATTCCATTCAAAAAGTGAAACTTGTATAATGTTAAACATTTATTCCACACAGACTGATGTATTTTAAGTGTTTATTTCTTTTAATTTTTAGCTTTTAATTTTGATAACTGACAACTAATGAAAACCCCAATTCTGTATCTCAGTAAATTAGAATATTGTAAAAAGGTTCAATATTGAAGAGATCTGGTGCAACTGAACATTTTAGGGGTCATTGCAAACGTGTGATCGCGACACTATATGCTGTTCTGTGAATCACCTAGCTGAAGACATCTGGAAATGTCAGAACCTCTGACTGCCATTTTGGTTATGAAATGAGATTATAAATGAATAATGGACACAGAACACTGGCTTAGAACAGAGACATGTATTTCTTTATCTGTGCTGCAGTGTGAAACAGCAGGGTGTGGATGTTGTACAGCAGTGTTATGTTACAGCAGCTGTGTGCAGACACACACTCTTCAGATGAAAGCTCAAAACATGGATCCTACACACAGTGCAGGACCTGTCACAACCCAATGTGTGTATAAGGCATCAGAGAAAAATCATTGGCAGGCTGTTATGTTTACATGCAACAAGGAAACAAAATGCGGCAGACGCTTGGTACATCATTCTTTACTAACCAAAATGAAACCATTGCCTTTCATATGAATGGATACAGCTGATAAATGTAATCTCTTCAGGCTGATTCTGTCAGTGAGCTCAAGTTCAGCTGGTGATGTGCATTCAAGAAACGATAAATCCCAAAACAGATTCAAAACAATGAGATCTGAGTGCAATTCAGGTTTGTTCTACAGAAATGACACATACGGGGGGAGTCAGAAGTCTGGGAGCACAATGGAAACAAAGTTTGGGGTTTTTACAAGAAAGTTTTTACTATAAATGTGTGGGGTTCTGCAGAGCTGGGCGCTGATCATGTGACCTCAGGTCAGATCCTCTTTCAAACTCTCCAGTCATGCTGTGATAACACACCACCCGCCTTCACACACACTCACATGCTCAGTCATTAAAGCACAAAGAATTCATGAAACTGTTATGCAGATAATAGTTTGTACTGAAAAGGACTTTGAACCTCAGTGTCCCTGCTGTACTGTGTTTAACACTGTTTATCAATGTTTCATTGTGTTTGATAGTGTGCATGGAACTGACTGCAGGGGAGTGTAAGGACTGATGGGCTGTGCTCGTGTGCTGATATGTCTCATATATGTTAAGGCACAGTGAAGGACTCAAACGCTGATCTACTGTCTCTGTCTCTACACTGTTCTTGGCTTGTTTCAGTAATTTAGCATCATGAAAGTAAAAACTACAGGAAAGCAAATATATTATTTAATTGCCTAATATTTATAACTTCTGCATAAGGACAAAAACCTACTTAGATCTGCTGAGCTTTGTACACAATGTCAGTGTTGTCTGTGTAATAGGATTGAATGTTTGTGATGATTTATATAAGTCATTTATGGCTCCTTGTGTTCTGCTTGTGTTTAGGAATGAGGTCCATTGACAGTATGAACAATTTGAGAACATTCCGACAATGTTCCGTACTTACTGCAAACTATTCATACATGTATGAAGAACTCAGTTACACGTTTTCTGGATTAGTTTAAAGGTAAAGATACGTGTCACATTTCTGCTGATCTGTGGGGTATCGTGCAGCTCAGTCAGGACTTCCTGTTTAGCAGCAGCTGGATGCTTTATATGAACAATGGCTGATGGGGCAGCGCAAACGGCTGCTAGAGGAAAACCTTTAGATGCTTCAAAATCATGTAGATTAACTGCACATATATATAATGTGTAACAGGTATCCAGAGTCTGGCGGGACAGCGGAAGATCAGTGTCTCTCAACTTCAGCAGGTTGATATTAAAACTCTTTCAGTTTGATTCTTTGGACAGAATGTGAGGAGATTCACAGGACACAATTATAAAACCACCACAATACATTACATTCAATTATCTGCCCCTCTGTATGAAGAGAGACAGTCGGACCCTTAACATGATCACACCTTTGACTGTATTCTGGTCTTTTACAAAAATACTGCTAAAATTCTAAACGTAGTGCTGCCAATACACATGCAAAATATCCTGTGGACATATTCATCCACCTAAGAGTAAATTCAGTCAAACTAAACCAGTAATTTAAAGTTGAGGGCGTTTCATTAAAACGGTTGGGAAGCAGATTCTTAGAGCAAGGACATATAAGGTAGCACAACTGGTTTTGTGTGGACAGCTCTCACTGTTGTTCCTGACAACAGCATCATGTCTGTGCGTTACTGTGGGGGGAAGTAATGGAGGCAGAGACTGCTGAAGCGACGTGTCGTTTCTCTTTTTTTTCTTTCTAGTCAGTTACTGGAGATAAAACTTAAATGTAGAAGAAAGTCCCAGGGTTTCATATGTGTTCTGCATAGTAAGCGTCTGAAGTCAGCAGTGAAGGCGACATCTGGACAGCTGATTCTGAATCTTACCACAGCTGAGGGTTTTCTAGTTTGAAGAATCCAGGGTCCTTACGTAGGTCCCAGTATGTGTTATTGGACACCCATCTCTCTCTCTGGTTACTGTCCAGAACCTTCCTGTTACATAAACCACAGGAAACACAGTTTAATGCTAAAGCTCCTTTCACAGACGTAATCTGTTGGAAGGTGGGAGGTGAGAGAGATGAGGGAGGTGAAGCAGATAAGGGAGGTGAAGCAGATGAGAGAGGTGAGGCAGATGAGGGAGGTGAAGTAGATGAGAGAGGTGAGGCAGATGTGGGAGGTGAGTCAGATAAAGAAGTGGAGCAGATGAGGGAGGTGAGGCAGATGTGGGAAGTGAGGCAGATGAGAAAGGTGAGGCAGATGACTGACTTAAAGAATCGTGGCTGGTGTTTCATGTTGTTCTCCTCCATCCTTTTCCTCCTATTTCGCTGCTGCTCTTCAATTCTTTGTTTTTCAGATGCTGCCATCTGGATGTTTCCCTCCTCCAAACACCTGCCAGAAACATTTAACTAGACTTAAATTAAATGGCACAACTTTAAACCTCTTCTTTTTAAGGAACGTACAGTAACAAGCTTAGCTAACACTGTCTTGGGTAAATAAACAGTACAGTTTTATTTACAATTACAATGTTTTTGTATGATATGGGTGATGTGTGTTATATGGGTGTGCATAATTTAAGTGTGTGTGTTTGTGTGATTTGTGTGTGTGTACCTCTGGTCTGGTCTGAAGCGTGCATCTGTTGGTGGCAGCAGGTCCTTCATTTCAGGGAAAAATTCATTAAGCTCTATAGCGAACCTGCTGAAGCCGTAATACAGCTCATAATCTGTGGGCATTGAACCTGCACACACAAACACACTGCATGCATTTACACTTGTAGTACTGTGCAGTACTGTGGAGTGTAGTAATATGTAGGGCTGTCACGATTATGAAATAATAATATAATAATAATCGCGATTATGACGATTAATTGCCTGTTTTGGGGCTTTAGCAGTTAATTCTTTATTTTAGGGCTGTGACGATAATTGTTTGCAGTATACAGTTAACACGTCACACACTCAAATGTAATAGTTATTTATTCAGTAAATAATATATACTGTATCTTTCATAAATATGGAAATTCCGTTTATATTGCGTTTATATCCCGTTTATATTGCGTTTATATCCCGTTTATATTGCGTTTATATCCCGTTCTCCGTTGAAAGCCTCCGCTGTCGCAGCTGATGAGATGTATGTGCGGCTGCGGCAGATTCAGTGCGATGATGCGTCTGCAGATGGTTTCTAACATTTGTGCTGTTTGCGCTTTTGCTGGTACTTTTACATATTCGACACACTGCTGCGTCAATGTCTGTCGGCCTTTATCGTCAGGTATAAAACCAAATGTTATCAGACAGGTGCCGTTGTTTTCGGTTTCGGTATTAAAACATCTCTGCTGTATAATTGTGAACCTATCACGTGTATTTAGTGTAATGTGTGCTGAGGCCGCAATAATCGCGATTGGATTCAATAACTGCGGTTATGTCAAAATATCGCGAATACACGGTTATTTAATAATCGCGACAGCCCTAGTAATATGTATGTAGTAAAGATCAAACACAGGTTAAGACCTTAGCTAGAATAAATACATATGGATGTTTATTAAACTACACTACAGGGCAACAACTTTCTAAACAAAATATACACACATCAAACACATAAAGAATGAGAGTTAAATAAGCATTCGGTAAGCAATGGTTCATTTCTGAATGAACCATCAGTCGAATCACCTCAATAAAGAGGCACAACATAATGCATCTATTATGTGTGTCTATTATATGTACACAGAATCAGATGATAGTGTTGATGAGTGTGAGGAGAGTCCTGAGGAACACAACTGACCAGGATTATGACGTTTTTGCATGTTTTTGGCAACATGGCACATTTGCAGATTATAATCCAGGTTATTTAAAAAGAGTTTGATGCCTGTTATCCTAGCGCATGAAACAAACATGCATCAGAGTTACAGTGAAGATAAATAATATGAGGAACCAACATATTCTCATAAAGAGAGACTGTGTTGTTCTTTATCGCAATTTAAAATATGCGTTGTGTTGCAAGCCCTAAAAATACAAGTTTGTACTTGTCACATGTGGAGTGTTAGTGTGTGTTTGTACCTGGTCTCCAGATGCACTTGGCTGAAGGTGGAACTCCACAGTAAAGACCCTCGTGCCATTTCCCAAACAGCCTGTGAATGACTTTCCCTTCCTGATCCATCACAGACCCCTGAACTTCATTCACATTAGAACTCCAGTAATTCCCCTGAACACACACACACACACAGCATACATCCAAATGAGTGTCGCTTTTATTGAGCTACACAGAAAGTTCTATGTATTTACACTATTTACTGTTTACAATTTGAATTTTTATCCGGTGAAACCCTCTACTGCACATAACACAGAACTACAGCCATCGAGATGATATGGAGATGATCTTGAGAAATAGTCATTATCTCCCTATTTATTAAACATCTTATTAAATGCAGCATGTCACCTCAGAGTGTCTTACCTCAGATTAAAAGTGCAGATAAGACATAGGAAGTGCATTGTACAGCCTATGAGCTGTTGTGGGGTTATAGAGAATGTGTGTCTTTATGAAATGATCTATTCAAATATTAAAATGAGTTATTCTGCAAGTGGAGAACATATAGAACAGCAGTTTAAACATCAGGTTTAAAATAGGTATAAAATAGGTAATCATTTAAAATAAACTATTAGTTCTGCTTCTGTCAGACATTGATGAAACTTGATTAAACTCAGATTGGCCTGTTTTTACATATTAAACATCCTTGTGATATTAAACTTTAATTTACATTTTGTGTTTTAAACCCTAAAAATCAAGTCCATCCAAAACTGAATGAATTAACCCAACTGACTGATAAACTCACAACAGTTAATATTCTGCAAGAATGACAAATTCTTAGTGAATAACAACTTAAGACATAACATATTCTGCATGAATCTTTCCAGTTATTCTTTGACCTACATTTATTTACCTACATTTATTTTCATGAAATTTAAAGTTACTATTTTAATCATTTCATTTTAAACATTTGCATCAGTAGTATTTTACACAGCTGTTGTTACTATTACACATATCAACAGGTTATATTGGTACATATATCTGACCAAGATTGTGGTTTTATTAATTGAAGTAAAATATATATTTCTGTTTAAAAATGTTTTATTTAGGTTTGCTTTAAATCATTTAAAGCTTTATGTTTATTATAATTTAATTCCAAGAAATTCCCAGGTTCAGGAAACTGACGTAAAGGAAAGTAGAGGGTGGGGGTTAAAGGTCTGTGCACTATTAACACAACCAGTTTTCTGCAGCTCTGCACTGAAATATTTGACAGATTGTGTCCAGAGAAATGTGATTATAAATACAGAGCTTCTTTCAGTGTCTTCCTAAGTTTAGCCTTTATATTCTTGGCTGTTAAATTTGAAGGTTTCTGTGTATGTGGAGCCATCAGTGAGAGGTAAACACACAGTATAAATCTATGGAGGTTATAAACCACATGTGCCAAAATGTGTGTGTGAGTGTGTGTATACCTTAATAAAGGTAAGCTTGCAGGCACAGGTAGGGTTGCGTGTATTTCTGATGGTAATCTCTCCATAATGTTCAATCCAGCGTCTCCCGCTCAAAATATTGTGGACACATGTTGTCACCTTGTTCCACTCGTAGTGGTCACCATAGCTACCAGCACACACAACACAGAAACATGATCTCACAAACACACTGGAGAAGACAGATCACTCATGCAATTATACATGGAAAGAAAGTCTCTCTTTATAGGCAGAAGTTTTAACCACGTTTAAAAGGAATTGTACCAGCCACTCCCAGCCCATGAAAGCTAAAGGATGTGCTACAGATCTGCACGCTAACATTCAATGCAAACTTTATCATAATGTGGAAATGTACATTATGCTTTTCATCAGATGCCTTTATTTAAAGCAACATATAAGGCATTCAGGATGTACATTTCATCAGTAAGTTCAAGTTCAATTTATTTATAGAGCGCTTTTCACAATGGTACATTGTCACAAAGCAGAAAGCAGTACATGCATGTTATTATAACTGACCTATTACATTTGGGTGTTTGCAGCATTATCTGCTACCTGCTAATGTAATTTGAGCTAAATGTATCTGTTGACATATTTTACTGCTGTTAACATGCTTAAACATAACCTTCACAAACTACTTAATAATTGTACATATTCCCTGCTCCTAGTGTACTAGTACAAACACTTGTGCTTCAACTGAAAAGACAAAATATATTTCTGCTATACAGGGAAACATACAGTATATTACTAAGACATGAGACACTGTACCTGGGCAACATAACATTTACTGTTCCTATGGGAAGAACCTCCATAGACTTGCCCCAAAATTTATTCTTCCATCTGACATCTGAAACACACACATGCACACAAACACACTATTAGTTTGATGTGAAAGGTTTGAGTATAAACAGAGCAATATCTAACTTACCCTGCCAGAAGGTGAAGTTCTGGGACTCACAGTGACAAGCTGAAATGGGTGGATGGTGGCTCACCTGTGCTCAGATGGAGAAATATTATCACCCACCCGCTTCATTGCATGCATGGGTCAGTTACGGTTCACTCAAACATCAGCATTCTCTTCTCATTTACTCATGTCATCTTCTTTTTCAGCTGAATATATAAAGACTTTTATAAAATGGGAGTGGAAAATCTCTCAGCAT